>JAHWFP010050027.1:31061-46022 GCA_023313725.1 Lithobius niger | reverse complement strand
TCAGTAATCCGAAGTATTTCTTGTAGCAATTCAGTAATCCGAAGTATACCACGCAGTCTTAGAGTGGCATTATTGGTAATATCATGAGTTAATATTAACAAGTAAACCAGTGTTAATCCAGTGGTAATCTTTTCTAAGCCAATGGTAACCGAGGTATTCTGCGGTATTCCGAAGTAATCACTGGTATTCCTTGGTAGTCTTTAGTAATGTACGTTTGGAAGTAATCTGGTGTACACGGTTTTGACCAGTTGATATTGCACCCCCCCCCCCCCCCCCGTGACGTTATACTTTACACAGTGCATGCACCCAGTGTCTTCAGTGTGTTAAATTTCCTAACAAATTTTTGTTCCGTACATGTGGACGGAAAATAGGATAGATAGCACTTATCCACCCCTTGGGTTGACCTGTGGTTTATTTATAGTTTTAACGATAACGTCCAGGCAGTGCCTCTCTTGTATTTTCTTGCATGCCGGCTTTTTTGGGGGAGTTTTGTTTTCGAAACCGAAACCAGGTTCTCCCATTTTTAATTCGCCGTGTCACTCGTCGGATTATTGTGATTGTGTTGCTCAAGAACAAATCTGGTCGGCCACATCTCAAAACCCATGCAGACACGTTTGTTCAATTATGATCCGACAAAATCCAAAGTGAAAGTTGTGGGTGGTTTGCAGGTTAGAAGGTCAAATCGATACTACGTACTTTACAGATTTTATAAACTAGTATGTAAAAAAAAGCTTACCTCTAACGAAGTATTTTAATAAAATAAAAATTAGGCTTGATACTTTTTTTATAGGTGATTGTTATAAATATTCTTTAAACATATAAAAATTGAAAATTCCGTAGTGGTTTTTACTCTGAAAATCTTTCTCACTTGTAAAGTTTAGGACTAAAAAAAAAACCGCACAATTTCAGAAAGGAGAATACCATACCAGTATTCCTTGCGAATTTTCGACAGACTGGGAACGTCTGTCCTCATCAGGCACTACTACACTCTTGAAAACTATTGTTTACATTCTCTTCATCTTTATGTTTTGAACTCGGCGTTCCAACATGGCGTGGCCTCCGGTACTTGTTAGGCTCACTGTCCCACTGATCTGTATTCTCTTTTCTGAAATTGTGCGTGTTTTTAGTCCTAAACTTTACATATAAAAATATTATGCAGCTGAGTTTAAACAAAAATAGCCTCATGAAGTTGCATTATTACATTTTAATATGATTCTGACCCAATTTTGGTTATTTTGTCGTTTGTTAATATACCTAAAAAGAGTAAAGGAATCAACCTCAGTGCAGTACTATAACTCTCCCCCCCCCCCAAAAAAAAAAAAAATTCTGTTGAATTTACTGCAAAAGGTATTCGTAGATTTAAAAAAATGTAAAAGGTTTCAGACCTGTAAAGGTTTTCAGGTCTTTTTGGAGCTTGATTTGCCAAATCAAGCTCCTATAGGCTAGCAAGCGAGGTCAGCACGGCATGACTGCACTCCGACGATCCCTTATACCAACTAAATTACCACGCGCATGCGCCGACTCTGACTCGATGGGGAAGCTTCTCCTGACATCATGTGTTTGTGACCTTTGAAATCATCATGGCTTTCGTTCTCGATCCGACGAATCGACGCAACTCCGGACTAACAAACTAGTGAGTGCTTATTATGAAACGTAAGCGCGACTACTACGAACGTAAAAATTGTATTCGAGTGTATTATGTTACGAATTCCAATTGGCTATGTGACGTAAAATGAACTAAGTGTGCTGTGTCAAGCCACTGGAAGGAACGATTACTTCGGCAACAGTCCTATAAACAAGGCCAGCTGAGATAGTAGCTGCGTTCCTGGCTCCACTCCTATCTCAGCTGGCAATGGTTCTGCCAATGTTTTTAACAATTCCAGTACGAAGTGTCGTTAAAAATATGAAATAGAAGTAATAACTACCCAACAAAGACCATAGCCGTTAGTTAGCCTACATTTGATTTTAACAATAATAAAAATTCCTTAGCACAGGGCCTCGTCACAAAATTTGTGTAGAACAGCGTTTTTTGTGGTTGTTGCATTGTGTTTTTTCTACAGCTTTTTTTTTTTTCGTCCCGCCAAGTAAAACTAGGGTGCAGGTAACAGAGACTGCATACGTTATTAAAACAAAAAAAATGAAGCAAAAGTTAGTCTAACCTGATTATCCTTCCTCCCGCCACAAAAAATAATCTTGCAACTTTTTCTTTTTTGAGGCGGGTCCTCCACCACCACTAGTCCATTGAACATTCGAGCCTTGGCTTGCAAATTTTCAACAACAATATGTGGTGTCATATATACCATACAAAATCAAGCTTCATAGATCACGGTTGTGTTCTTGTTTTGTCACAAAATTCCTGAAAAGTCATGGAAAGTCCATTTGTTAACAAAAGTCCTGAAAAGTCCTGAAAAGTCCATTTGTCACAAAAGTCCTGAAAAGGCATGAAAAGTCCATTTGTCACAAAAGTCATGATAAGTCCATTTGTCACAAAAGTCCTGAAAAGTCATGATAAATCCATTTGTCACAAAAGTCCTGAAAAGTCATGAAAAGTCCATTTGTCACAAAAGTCCTGAAAAGTCATGAAAAGTCCATTTGTCACAAAAGTCCTGAAAAGTCATGATAAGTCCATTTGTCACAAAAGTCCTGAAAACTCATGAAAAGTCCATTTGTCACAAAAGTCATGAAAAGTCCATTTGTCACAAAAGTCCTGAAAAGTCTTGATAAGTCCATTTGTCACAAAAGTCCTGAAAAGTCATGAAAAGTCCATTTGTCACAAAAGTCCTGAAAAGTCATGAAAAGTCCATTTGTCACAAAAGTCATGAAAAGTCCATTTGTCACAAAAGTCCTGAAAAGTCATGAAAAGTCCATTTGTCACAAAAGTCCTGAAAAGTCATGAAAAGTCCATTTATCACAAAAGTCATGAAAAGTCCTTATCTGCTCACTTCTTACATCGTCTCACACTAGATTCTGGCTCAATTGCCATATTGCAGTAACACAAGTTACGGACTGATTTATTATTATTATTATTTTTTTGTATAATGCACATTAACACTTTCCAGTACACCGCACATTAAGACCTTTTAGTAGTGTCCTGCTGGTATGTTTGCCTTCGTAACTGCATACGTCACTCGCATATCTCTACTCTCTCAGTTTCCATTCTCTCCTCACTCTGTTCTATTAGGGCGCATTTATGCAACGACTCGCTTTTGCATTCCCGCAGCTAGAATTTAATCGCGATGGAAAAGGTGTCGTTGCCACACAACCTTACCAGTATTAGCTTAATCCTACATCGCTTGAATAAATGCTTGCAGTCGTATAATCCGTGACATTAAAGTGGCACTATCGCGATTGAATGCAGACGAAATCTGACAACATCTAGCGCTATGTAGTACCATCTAGCTCGTGCTTGCACCAAACGAAGGTATGCATAACGGCATTTCTTTTAACGAAACAAACAAGCCATGACATCCTTAATTATTGAGTGAAAATTTTGTTCGTCCTCGTACACCTGGGAGCTAGCTATAAAGATTAACAATATTATTGCCGCTAGATGGCGCCATGGTATTTTCGTTCGCATTTCAATCGGTGATAGTTACACTTTAAGATAAAGAATTCCTCCCGACGAAACAACATTCCCAGTCGCTTATATGCGAACTCACATTATTGACTGTTTTCGTTGTGAGCCGGCAGAGCTAAAACCGCCGCCATGTTGAAATTTCAGATTATAGCTGCGAGAACACACAGACGAGTCGTTGAATGAACGCGCCCTTACTCTAAAATACGACACGTCGAATTATTGATGCAGTGTTAGTGGGTCCTTGTTTTACATTCGTACGGTGAAGCGCTGTTACTTCTAACCCTTAAGTGTTTTCCTGTCCGTAAAAGGGTATAAGGAAAAGCAAGTAGTACGTGCCTGCATTAACCCCCCCCCCCCCTTTCCCCCCATCCCCCCACCCCAACTTTATGCTTTTTAACGTCGGCCATAAATCATAAGCGAGTTATCTGTGATGAACCGCCTTGTTTGTGACAGGGGGTTTAAATCATGGGGGTAAAGAGGAAGGGGGGTTGGGTTTAATAGTTTTCCTCCAGTTTTTTTTTATTTTATTTATTTATTTACTTTTTTTTATTCCTTTCTTTTTTAAATATATATAGATGTTTTCACGTTCTCTGTTTCGTAACTAGAGAAGCCGATGAACAAACAAGAAAACGAAGTCATAAATTTTAGTCGCGTGGGTTGCCGCACGTTCGTGGGGGTGGGGGTCATGGGGGATGGGTTAGGGGTATTAGAAAAATGTTACAATTATAAAATCCCTCGAGGTGGGGATTGGACGGGAGAGGTACACGTGAGTAACGGTGGGTCGTAAAGGTAATGGTTTGTGGGGTGCTATAATTTCGTCGATTTTTGGCGTTATGAGGTTTGGCCATATTGGCCTCCGTGTTACGTCTTTGTGCCGAAAGGAAATCGTAAGCTTTGAATGGATTCGTTTAAAACGGTTGACCGTTTTACGACTTAGAAAAAAATGCTCTAAAATTAATTAAAACAACTACAGATTATTTATTGGTTCTCCCTCCTTTTCCCCTTGTTTGCTTTTGATCGGTAAGGCAATTAATGAAGTGGTTCTCGGGAGCGCACGCATTTTTTTCTTTTTTTTTCTCGGCGCATGAAACGTTTTTTTATGACCTTGTCTAAAAATAAAAAAAATAAAAAAAACTCCGATCTATCACGCATCAGCACTTTCATCAAACATTTTCTGGAGCCGATGACCCTATCAATTCTTTTTACCATTCACATGCCATTCATTCGCGCCATTAAGCTTCAATCCCCCCCCCATTCGCATGAACGCCTCGAAACGAATCTAAGGATCGTTCAGAGGCATGTCGCAACTAAAACTTGGGCTCTAAAAAATGGCTTTTATCAAATGTGCAACTTTTGCCCGCTCACCCTTTAATTAATAGACAGCTATTGTACTCCACAACAAAATTTAAGCTACTGATTTTGTTTTGGCTGGTAAAAAAAAAAAAAGCCATCGCCCGCATCTGAAAAATTACGAATAATACGTAATAAAAAATCACTGCCCGGTCGCGCCATTTTTTTTTTTTTTAAGTTCCAATCCCGAGAAACACTGAATTAATTTTTAGCGAAGTTGTGAGAGAGAGCTCAGCCTGGTTGCTGGAGGTTTGCGGATCTGGTCGAACCCCTGGAAGGGAGACGTTGGCAAAGTCCCTGCCAGGACTGCCGGCCAGGGTAGTGTGAGAGGTTACCATGCTCCTTCAGCGGCTATGGGAACTATTCTGGCCAATTCTGGACAATCTTTCGGCCCCTACGATGATCGGAGGTTTCCCGGATCGAATCCCCGGGTTGGCACCTCCCTTTACCAGATATTTCTTCTTCTCTAAAAGTCTGGTAATGTTCAAAATTGAGCCGGTTCAGCCATACAAGCATTAAGTTGCTTCGGCTGACTTAAGGCTCAAAGAATTTAATTAAAAAAAAAAAAAATACCGTTTTCCTTTTCTAATGTAAGCCAAGCCCACTATAGGCTTCTGCCATGGTGGTTTTTTTTTTAATTAATAAAATTGAAATGGTTATCCCAGCTTCAATTTTGTTTTCTATCGGAATATTATCGATTGACGGTCAAGACACCAAATTTACCTACTTTTAAATGTAAGACTGTCCAGATGTGACCTGAAAAGATTTTTAATGCGGCTTTAAATTTCAGTTTACTGCTTAATTGCCTTTTAACTATCTTTATATGGTTTTCAAATGTTTTAAATGGTTTTTAATATGTTTTATTTTATTTTTAGTTTACTTCTTTATTGCCTTTTCACTGTGGTTTACTTATTATTAAGCACATGTTGTTTGACTCCAGTTATTTTCTATCTGTTCAGTGTTTTTTTTTATTTTTTTATTCTGTGACCCCCAATTGACCTGAGTCTGCAATGTTATTTTGTATTTTATTGATTTCTTTAAAAAAAAAATTAAGTTTGGCTGGGAGTCAGTGGACCACAATGGGCCCTTCCCACTCAAGTTGCACATGCTACAAGCTTATTTATTTATCGCGATGGTTTAAAAAACTTTTATCGAAATAAAAAATTTGTATTGTGCCATCCCTACTTGTCGCCATTGGGAGCCAGTAAACTTGGTTGGTGAAGCACTATACCATGCGCAATGGCTGTTTGCCGTGACGTCACCATGAGTCAGCCAATGACGAACGAGAACAACGGCTGTTTGGCCGTCTGATTGGACTAGCCCAGTCACGTGATATGCACGTCACAGCAAACAGCCATGGCGCGAGGTATAGCTGTGTGCTGAATGACCTTCTTGGCTTATGCGTTGTTGGCTGTGGGCGAAATCTTTGGTAGCCCATTCACAAAATGTGATTTTTTTTTATTTCCACTTGTTGTGGGTACGGGTTTCCTAGCTCTGAAAGAGTTGGTCACATGCTGGGAGTTGAGGTCTTCTATAAACGAAGCGTGACGTATCTAGTCATGTACTTATGAAAAAAAAAAGCCCCATGGTAACAAAAAAAAATTACCATTATTCTCCATTGAAGCACGAGTTGGGGGAGGTAACGCAAGAAGTGGCAGCCAGAAAGAATGGCGTTTGGCCTGCCATTAATAAGAACGCTCGCATATGATGGGGGCGCCTTAATCAACGTGACGTCTTAATTTATCGGCCTTAGTATCTGACTGCAGCTTGCCTAATTCCATTTCAACCCGGTCGCTAGCAGGGTAACGCCACAGTAGAACGGACAGACAGGTTCCATAAATCTTGTTGTTGGGGGAATGCCGTTACTGGGCTTGGTTAAAGGTGGCACGAAGAAGCGTTTATAAGGTGTGAAGTGAAAAAAAATCCGCCTCTGGTTCTAGGTAGGAGATGAGGTGTCTTGAGTGTATAGTTGCTGGATTAAGGGTATCGAGATACACGCTAGTGTTACATCGGCAACTTGACGGGATTACTTCATGCAAATGTGATGTCTCGAATTGTTTCTTACACATTATTGATGGTAAAAGCACAACAGATTGTGAGGAAGGAATGGTATTGAAGGAAAAGCATGTCAGCACATTGCAGAATCTTGCTCAACTTTTGGTCAACAATAAAAAGGGTAGGTGAAGATGAAGGTATCAACTTTTGGTCAACAATAAACTTTTGGTCAACAATAAAAGGGTAGGTGAAGATGTGGAAGGAAAGTAAAAAGGGGCTGCAGCACGTATAGCTTAAAGTATACTGCTGAAGAGCTTGGAAAAGGCTGGCTGACGCCACAAATGTGGCTGAAGAGCCACAGAATAAGCTCACAGACAGCTGAAGTGTCAGGGAGAATAAACCCAGCAGACATGGATGAAGAGCCTAAAGAGGCTCAAGAGCTGAGCCAAGGAAGGGGCCGAGGGTCTCCTCCAAGACAACTAAATACAGATGCAACGTTTCCTTTAGGCCGTGTCAGTCTGGCTCAGCGGTAGGACCTTGGCCTTTGGCTCCAAAGGTCCTGGGATCGATTCCCCGCTCAGGCAGTCTGACATATAAGTCCAAAAGGCAACGTAAATAGGTTTGCATCTGTATTTAGTTATTTCTTGTCAGCCTTCCCGTCTTCAATTCCTCCAAGACAAATAAACTCGGTAAAACTGACGAAATTGTTGAGAAAGCGCTGTTAAATTACGAAACAAAGCGCGAAAACGGTAGAAAAATCATCCTGCGGCCCCGTACAACACTTCGTTCTGGATCCGCCCTTGAAGTGGCTATTCTGAAAAGGAATAGAGAATGACAGAATAAACCCAGTAGATGCAGCTAAAGAGCCAGGCAGAATAAACATAGCAGACACGGGGAAAGAGCCAGACAGAATGAACAAGCAGACGAGATTGAAGCGGCACATAGATAGTAGATGCGGCCAAAGAGCCTGGGAAAATAAACTTAGCTGACGAGGCTTAAGAGCCAAGGGAATAAACCAACAGATGCAGCCGAACAGCCAGGGAGAATAACCCAGCAGACGTGGCTGAAGAGGCAGGGGTAATAAACCCAGCAGACGTGGTGAAGTCAGGGAGAATAAACCGTGCAGACACTGTTGAAGTGGAGTCAGGGAGAATAAACCCAGCAGAAATGGCTGAAGAGCCAGGGATAATAAACTCAGCAGATGTAGCTGAAGAGCCAGACAGAATAAGCCCAGCTGGTGCCGCTGAAGAGCCACAGAGACTAAACCCAGCAGTTGCAATTAAAAATCCTGGTAGAATAAACGCAGCAGATGTAGCTGAACAGACGGGCAGGCGAAAGAGCCACAAAGAAGTGATCACATGAATGTGGCTGAAGAACCACAGACATTAGAAGTCAGCCAACAGAAGGTCCGCAATGTAAAGCGTAGTGTAAAGTGCATAGAACTAATAGCCGAGAACTAATTGACCGTTTGATATACCGTAACTATTCCTTACGAGGTGGGCGCATTTTTGGTACAAGAATTTACCGATTTGGATTCTGGCATGCATCATATGTTGGGACGTAGTCTTAACGCTGTCCAACACCCCTGTAACGGAACTTTGATTCTAATACCGATTATCGGTTAAACGCGTGATAGTACCCATTATCGGTTTAGCTCCTGTTAACGCCGGTTATTTGTTATTTCCAGCGTATAATCTCAAACAGAGATTGTATTTGTGGATGTCCTTTTTTTGTCTTTTTTTTACTTGTCTTGATGTGGAAAACGGGTATGTAACCGTTGAACTGTAAGGTTAATGCGTTAGTTGCTTCGTCACTGTGGGTCCTCGACATCCTCTCCCCCCTTGAGGTAAGAGGTCGTACGTGGGCGCAGAAGGAAGGGGTTCCCCGAGGTGAAAAGATGTTTACTGACAAATTACCTGACCATCCGTGGTCGTGTTTAATTTATTTAGTTTTTTTCATTGTTGATGTTGTTGCATGTGGACTTATAGCTGTATGATTCATTAGCCTGCTTGCGACCTTTAGACTTGATAGGCCAATCCGGGAGCGGCATGAGAGAGAGACAACATGGGTGGAGGGAGTGACGTCATTTTTTTCTGCGGTGAGGTGTTTGTCGAGGGTAAAGGGTGACAAACGTTTTTTTTCTTTGTTTTTTTTTTTACTTTTATTTATTTATTTTTTTAAATTTAACAATGCAGAGTATTATAAAAACTTGTTGCGGCCAAGTTAAGAAGCGGCCAAGTTAAGAATTAATGCTGTAGAAGTTATTAATAAGAAGAATTTTACAAAAAGAAATTAAAGAATTTACTTACGTTCAACTTGTATGTAAGCTGGAACGTACGAAAATAAATAAAAGAGAAGAGTTTGTGCATATGTCACAAAGAATAGGGATAGACAGATATTACAATCGGTATCGGTATTTGCAGATATAGGTATTTTTCGTGCATTGGTATCGGATCTGTATCGGTGTTTATTCACAGATATTTTGCCGATAATACGACCATCTTCTGTGCGCACTGGCTATTCTGCCTAGCTTGATAGAAACCTTTCCTGTATAGCACCGCTCGCATCGCATGACATCATCTGGAGAGCGTCTCTGAATTTAACGCGTGCGTACTGTCGGCTTTTTTGCAATTAGGCCTTTCTGCAGTGTGGACTATGTTTTTTTTTATGGTCAGAGTTTGACTTTTTTACCTGTTGACTTTAAAAAAAAATAGTTATCGGTATCGGTGTATCAGAATCTGTATCTGTATCGGATCGGAGTTAGGGTAAAATATCGGTATCGGATCGGATCGGTATTTTTCTGTATCGGTCGATCCCTAACAAAGGATTGACAATTATGTGAAAAATGTGAAAAATTTAACTCTCTATCGCAAAAGCCACCCAAACGGTACCACTGCTCGGTCAAAAACTAGAGTTCCAGATACAGCGCGAGCTTTGCGAGCATTTTGAAGCGAGGCAGCCATGTTGAAAAAGAACCTCCTGACGAACGGATGATTTGCCACAAGTGCATGTAATACAGAGTCCACAATAAAAATGTTCAGCAATATATTTTATGTCTTGTTCAAAATTTTAAACAAATAAAACACGTAAAACACAGCTAACGTGGCTCGTTCCTATCTATCCTCCATCTTTCGATCCTCCATCATGGAAATTTCCAAGATGGAGGATGGATAAGGAAGGAGCCACGTTAGCTCTGTGTTTTACATGTTTTATTTGTTTAAAAATTGTGAACAAGGCATAAAATATATTGCCGAAAATTTTTATTGTGGACTCTGTATTACATGCACTTGTGGCAAATCATCCGCTCGTAAGGAGGTACTTTTTCAACATAAGTTTACTACGCCGCAAAATAATTTTATCCTTCGAGGCAGCCATTTTGAATAGCAAGGCAGGCGTTTTGAAGAAGGGCAGCCATTTTGAAGCTAGGCAGCCATTTTAAAACTAGGCAGCCATTTTGAAGCGAGGTAACCATTTTGAAGTGAGGTAACCATTTTGAAGCGAGGCAGCCATTTTGAAGCGTGAGGACATTTTGAAGTGACGCAGCCATTTTGAAGCGAGGTAGCCATTTTGAAGCTAGGCAGCCATTTTGAAGCTAGGCAGCCATTTTAAAGCTAGGCAGCCATTTTGAAGCGAGGCAGTCGTTTTGAAGCGTGAGGACATTTTGAAGTGAAGCAGCCATTGCGGGCGGATGCCCTGTATTTTATACTGGGTCACAGCCTTTAGTTAAATACATTGTATTTATTGTATTGTATTTAATTGTATTTCTTTCACTCCTGAATGATTGCAGTGGTTTCTGTTCATTGATTCAATTTACGTAAACTCCACAAAAAACGGGGTTTTATAAATCCTGTCAGATCTAACGTCTAGCTTCAGAACTGTCGTCTAGTTTCCACTCGGTTGAAGTAACCGATTTTGTTTAAATGGCTGGCTCATGCTGCAACGACTGCTCGATTCTAATCTTGGCCGCTTTCCGTCAGCGGCTCGTCAGTCTTCAGAAGACGGAAGGAAAAAAGTACATTTTCGATTGTACGTTGTAATATATTAGATTATACCCTGCTGACGACTCTTGCGTCGTATATTTTCTAAATTGCTATTCTTATCGGTTAGTTGTGTCTCTTCCTATCCTGTTAGTTTGTTTTGGCCATTTGGTTAGTTTCAGTGCAGTGAACAAATCACTCGTGGATTGGCTGACGTCCGTATCGTAAACTTCGAACGGAAATGGTGTTGGTTAAGTTGTTGTTATATCTTCTTCAGTTGGATCGTTAGCACGTGCATTGCCAGGATTGACGTGTCTAATGGCGCAGGTTAGGCCTTTACCAATATGTCTGCCAATTGTAGGCAGGTCGTTTGTATTTAGCGTATTCTCACAACCTTGGTGTAAACTAAAGATTTAGTCGGTCCTAATTGGAATTTTGATTTTAAAGTATAGCACTAAAAAGCACACACAACGCATGCTATGCGAAGTTATGCATTTTAAAGTGTAGGCTTCTTTTTGCAAAGGAGCAAAAGCCTTAACATTGGTTGATTTACAGACTTTACTGACCAAAGAGGGCTTTCTATCTATGTAGAAAGTTTGAAATAAATCGGATAGTAAGTTTAAAAGTTACCAGACAGAATGAAACTTGACAGAACGAAACTTGATAGAACGAAACCTGCCAGAACGAAACTTTGACAGAACGAAACTTGACAGAACGAAACTTGACGGTGCGAAATTGACAGAACGAAACTTGACAGAACGAAACCTGACAGAACGAAACTTTGACAGAACGAAACTTTGACAGAACGAAACTTTTACAGAACGAAACTTTTACAGAACGAAACTTTGACAGAACAAAACTTGACAGAACGAAACTTGACGGTGCGAAACTTGACAGAACGAAACTTGACAGAACAAGATGGCAGCGTCTTTGCTTTAATTCGCACCGATCTTCACTAAGTTATTTTCAAAATTTGAAGATACGGATATGGCGGATATATGGGGGAGGGGGGGGGGACAAAACCCCCTACCCGTAGAGGTTCTGTCATGCTCCATGAATTAACTTATTGCGTGCTGCATACATGATGGTTAGGTCTTAAAATGACATCACACAAGTGAATAATAAATGACAAGGTAAAGGGTAAACGTAGCCACCAGTCTGCATTAAAGACTGTCCTTGTGAGAAAACAAGATACTCTAATTTGGTATGAGAAAGAACGACAACTTCCCCAACTGGAAATCGAACCGAGAATTTCCCACCTATACCTCATGTTATTTTGTGATGCACACAAAACTTGCCATTCTCGTCTAAATCTTACTCTTCGTAGCACCCAGTAGTCAAAAGGCCGAAATTTGGCCGAGGTCTAGGGTGAGACACCCCCCCCCCCCCTTCCCCTTCCATTAATTTCCGGGTCCGTCGCGGCATACTCAATCCGTGTTCACTAAACTAACTCGAAACAGCTTAAGTCAAAAACTTAAATCGATTTTCGTTTAAGTTCCTATTGGGAAAATAGGGTGATTTATCACTTGTGTATTACACAATAATATGCCTTTTTTTTAACTCTCTTAAATAAAAAAGAACAATTTAATTCTGTTGACAATAAAAAGAAAGAATTTGGCATTTACCAATTTTAGCATCATTTTTTGCCACTAGGTGACATTCTTAAGTGTGTTAACAGATTTAAATTGTATTCGTACAGTTTTATTTTTTTCTCCTAAAAAGAAGCAAGCTTTGATCCAAAAAGGCAAAAATGCAATCTCTTAAAAATGCTCGAGTTATTGAAATTGGAATTACGTTTGCTTGCTTTCGTGTAACGATAGATGGCGTAGTTAACAAAGTGTTCTAACGGGTTTAACTTGAATTCAACTGTTTTTAAATTTCTATTTCCTATATTGATTAAACGTTTGATTAAAAAAATGGCGAAAGATGTAAAATTAAAAAAATCCACGAGTTGTTTAAACTGTGGTTAGGTAACCGCACTTTGCGTATACAACGACATCTAGCAGCGGGAAATGGTACTAAAATTGGTAAATCTCACATTCTTTATTTTAATTTTAAAATGTATTATATGCAACAGATTTTAATTGTTTTTTGTGTGTTTACAATAGTTAAAGAAAAAAAATTTGTAATAATCGAGGGAAAAATCACCTTTAAGTTCTTAAGTGGTGGTGAGGACCTCACGAATGTTACCGTATCGCACGACCTCGCAACTTACCTGAACGTCAAGGCCACTGTGAAACCAGGATACGAGTAGGAGATAATAGCAGACCAAAAACCCAATGAGTGATTTACAGTAGATCGAACATACCCTTACATCAGCATTATCGTAGGTACACTATGAGAAGATGGAACTTGTACACGAACCCTCGGCTGCGTAAGCTACGGGAAATCGGAAGGCCTAATAATTTTTTCCTTCAGCTAAGCCTAATACGAGTCGTGGGAAAAATTCTTGATCGATGAACGGCCCAGAATCGTGCGTTGCGGCAAACGTGTACGTGGTCAAGCATTGTATCATAGTTTACGGATACGGGCAAGGTTGATTCCCTGCAATTAACAATCGATTTACTGGTGGCAAAAGGACGTGTTAAAAGCAGGATAATCCCCCAAATTGGTTCACGGCACATTCAGTGATTAAACGAAGTTGCAATCTTTGATCAATAATCGTGTGTAAAATGTTGAGATACGATGGTTTCACCTGTATAACTCAACAATTATCACGCAAACCATAGCGTCAAGCTTTTTAAACCTTTTTCCTGGCAGTAGTGCACCTTGTGGGCATCGGTATCCGGCTAGCAGCTGAGTCGAGGGATCGGACAATCCCGGAAATAACGTACAAGATTAGCAAATCCGAAATCACTACATTATATTTGCAGGTTTGCAGGAATTTGCGCAGATTCGCTTGAATTTTACAGAATACTGCAAGAATTGCAAGATTTACACTGATTTGCAAGATTTGTTCGGATTTCCAAGATTTTGCTTGGATTTGCGTATTTTATGAAGATTTGCAGATTTCATTTAGATTTGTAAAATTTGCAGATTTCACTGGGTTTGCAAGCAGATTTGCAGGCAGATTTGCTGATTTCGTGTTGATTTGCACTGATTTGCAGGATTTGCAATGATTTGCCAATTCACTTGGATTTGCAGATTTCAAGTCGATTGCAAACAGATTTGTGACGTACTCAGGGAGTAGACGATTGAATCCAAGAATAATCTCAAACCCAATTTACTCCTTACTGCATAGCTAGGGGACTATGCACTGAGAACACATATTAGGCATTGTACACAAGTCGTCTGCCTCACACCAAGTCCCTTCCCATGGCCCAGGCCCTCGTATTTATACGCGGGCCAGAACAATAGAAGTCGCCTGAGGCATTACGTTGCGTAACCGCTAACAGGTTGGAGCCGGCTCTAACTGGTTTGAACAATAGAGTATAGCCTCGTTCCCGGCTGTTGGCGTTCGGCCAACTTCCGGTGTAGACGGAAGTTGACAGGATGCCAAGCAGCTTAGGTAACTGCAAGGTGCACCGTGTGCGTTCACACAAGGTGCGCCCTGCTATTCGTAAATAGCTTGTTACAGATTTTCAAATTTCGTGTTGATTTGCACTGATTTGCTATGATTTGCACGGTTTACAGATATTTGAAGATTTGCACTGATTTTCAGATTTTACTTAGATTTGCAAACCCGTAATTAGAGTGCGTGTACTACTCGTAATTCGTAAAGATATTCTACAGCTGCATTATCAAAGTTGACACCAGTGTGTGCAAGGCGCACCTGAACGGAGTAACTGAATCAGTACCTCCCAAAATCACCAAACAAAAATGGAAAAATCTTGTCACTTATTAGAAAAAGTTTGGTACTTCCAGTACATAGAAAACTGTTAGGAAATTCAACAGAGTGGTTCAGAAGTTTGTATTGATTGAAAAAATACGTAACCTTTCGAGCTGACTTCGAAAGCGGTGTTACCTCGTGCATGCTCAAAAATCAATCTTTTCAGTGAAGGTTTAAAAAAACCTCCAGTTTTTCTGAAAGAAAAAAAATCCAAGTGGGTTCTTTCGGGTTTT
>JAHWFP010050027.1:5669-27693 GCA_023313725.1 Lithobius niger | reverse complement strand
CCTTGCACCATTAGTTATTTCAAAATTCGTCATTGCACTATCACAATAATTTCAACGTTCGTCCTTACGCCATCAGTTATTTCAACATTCGTCTTTGCAACTTCACAATCATTTCAGCATTTTGTCCTTGCGCCGTCAGTTGTTTCAAAATTCGTCATTGCAACGTCACAATCATTTTAGCATTCGTCCTTGCACCATAAGTTATTTCAAAATTCGTCATTGCAATCTCACAATCATTTCAGCATTCGTCCTTGCACCATAAGTTATTTTAAAATTCGTCATTGTAACTTCACAATCATTTCAACATTCGTCCTTACGCCATCAGTTATGTCAACATTCGTATTTGCAACTTCACAATCATTTCAGCATTTGTCCTTGAGCCATCTGTTGTTTCAAAATTTGTCATTTCATCAGTCATTTCAGCATTAATCACGACAACGTGACAAGTTATTTCGGCAATCATCATCATGATTCAGTCATTCGAACATTTGTCGTCGCAACTTCACACTCATTTCAGTTGTCCACTTTTCACCATCAGTCTTTTCAGCTTTTATCGTTATAACGGAATATCTATTTCAGCATTCATCATCGTAACGTCACAATCATGTCAAACATTCATCATCGCATCATCACAACATTGAATGCCACACCTCCTATGTGTACGTCATTTAAATTTTAGTCACTTCCCTTTCTTTGTCGTTTGGCTGGGTTGCCAGCTTCCCTCTTCCCGTCTGTACCCCTAATTTCCTCCAAGCTTGTCGCACACTGCTCCGTTCCGTTCCGTTCTGACGACTGACGGCAACGGATGGTCCAACGCACATTGCTTCCGTCACTAACTGTTTCAGTGACGGAAGGCTCCGCTGAGCTTTTAAATTTGATCGCGTCCAAATCATTGATGCAAATGAAGAAGAACTTGTAGTGACCTTAATAGGTAATTAATTTTTTTTTAAATCTTAGTAATTTAGGTATTATTAATTCTTTACGCTCGGGCATGATGACATTTAAGTCCGGAAGGCAACTGAAATAGGTTCGCGTCAGTGTTTTATAGGGGAAAGGTGCTGTGCGCAGGCGCGTGATGGACGATGACGGCTGTCGACTGACGGGTGCGTACACTTCTCCGAGCTGAAAGGTTTCTGCCTCACAATCCCATCCGTCACCCGACGCGTCGTCACGGAACGGAGCAGTATACGCGGCTCCTCTAATTTACATGCTTTTAATCCAAACAGAAATTTGACAACCTGCGACATGACTTGACGGAACGGAACGGAGTAGTGTGTGTGTGTGACAAACTGGAAAATCCTGGAACTTGTAAGCTCACGGGCGAGTACGAACCAGATAATGAAATTTGGATGTCTAAACCTTTCCAAGAAAAAAGTAATTTGCCCATCCAATTTCAGTCGGTGTCCTCGGACGACCAGTACCACCCCATTTCTTCCTCTCCCCTCTCCGTACAGTTCTTCGCCATTATAATTATTTTCTGAAATATAATTATTATTTCATGTGTACCGATTTACCAGGCGTTCATGGAGCCTAAGTTATTTTGTCCTCTCGGAATTGGATGTAAGGCTGTTTTGTGTCCCTTGGCCATTTCGAAAGCGCTGATCGCTTGTTTCATGCCCGTAACCTGATATTAAATTAAACACAGTAACTCAAGACGGCCTGCACCCGTTTTAAGTGCCACACAGCCTTAGCCACCAAAAAGTAAAAAAAAAAAAAAAATGAATATAATAAGCTGTCACATTAGCAAGACGGAGCTCTTTTTTAACCGTTTTCGTTTTGTAGTGTTTTGTTTAGGCTGCGGTTCGGTTCGTTGACCGGCTTGTTTGCGTGTTGTTGGTAATTTTGGAATTTTAGTTTATTTTTCTCGCAATTCTGTTCGATCTTTCTGGCAAATCTGAATCCAGCCATTTAAGCGGAATGTATTCAGATTTTCGATCCTGCACTAGAATTGAGATTCTTTTTGATGTAGTGGCAATAGGAACCAGCTTGGCTCGGACAGAAAATCCCAGATCTTTTCCAGGAATTTTCAAGGAATTATTCAAGGAATTTCGACCCGATTTCGACGAACGTATGGCTGTTTATTCCAAACGCAAAGAAATCGCTTAACTGTCGCCGAGTGGCATCTTTAAAAATTATTTAAAAATTTTTTTAAACCCAATAAAAAATTTTCACGCAAATCTTCGTAAAATTTAAATTATTATTTTGAAAATCTGCCACTATAGATGCCAATAGATGTCGTCTGCATCGACGAACAAAAATCATGTTCTACCGGTTGGTTGTATTCATGAACATGCCTCCATCGCTTAGCATGACTTACGGCAACATGGCGGTGGCCACATTGTCCCCCCCCCCCCCACTCCCCAAATCGTTGTAGATAAGGCCTGGTAGCTTACCTGCCACGAATAAAGTTACGTCACAAACTAGGCACCAAGGCCGTAGCTACCCTCCTTGGCGCCCAAAGCGAACTTACTGAGTGGCGCCCCTCCCCTCCCCCCAACTGCAAGTTGAATACAATAGTACATATTCGATTCCGGCTAGTATGTGCATTACCGAGTCTCTGACTCCCGACAGTTTGTGACTAGGGACTTAAAGTGGAAGTATCACCGATTGAAAGTAGGCAGAATCTGTCAACATCTAGTTATCTAGCACTTGCTTTTACCATGTGAAGGAATGCACAACGGCATTTCCCTTTAACGAAACAAACAAGCCACGACCGCCTTATTATTGAGTGAAAAGTTGGTGTATCCTCGTGCACATAGGAACAAGCTGTAAAGGTTAACAATATCACTGCCGCTAGATGGTGCCGTGGTATTTTCGTTCGCTTTTCAATCGGTGATAGTGCCACTTTAAAACTTGATGCTTTAGGAAGCAAGACATAAGTATAGTGATTAGTGAAGTACCTCTATAAAAACTCTTTTCTTCAATTTCGGTTTTCGGTTATTTAACCATTTAAAACAGAAAAAAAAAAACGATTTATCGGTTCAGAAAACGTCCAGAAATCTTGAGTCGAGTACTAAACCAAGTCCAAGACCATCTGGCGTTGTGAACTTGTGTGCAACGCCATCCGTTAAAATATATTTTATCAGCATGGCGCCCCCAGGAAGACGGTGCCCTAGGCGGGTGCCTTTCTCGCCTTACCCTTCCTACGGTACTGCTAGGCATTCAACGATGTTAAATCCCGTTTCATTGCGGAAATAAGAAATAAGCTTCTGCGATCCCCACGAAAGTTCGGGAAAAAAGAGGTGTCATTTAAAGTTAGGTGGTGATGCAAAGTTGCGCACGCGGGCAAGGGAACTTAAAAATATCATATTACGGAACGTTGTTTCTACCTATCTATCTATCTTCTTCTATGTAAAAGGCTTGGGTGGCACTGAGTAAAATCATCAGGTGTGTGTGCATAACAATCAGTAACAAACGTTTGTGTGTGCGTTACAATGTTTGTGCCCTATAACAATCAGGAAGAGCTTTCAAAAATGGTTGAGAAACAATCAATGTCTGCACGATCGTTGCTGGGTTTATCGCACTTAGTGTCAGAACGGACAAACAGTCAATTCAGCAACATAACAGCAGCGTCCTCCATTGCAAAAAGACATTTACTTCCCTACGAAAACCAAACAACAGGAGATCAGAGGGAGGGGGAGCGGCGAAGAGGGTGGGGATATTCACACCACACAATGTGGGATATCGGGGGGGGGGGGGGGGGGGGGCGGAGAGGGGGGAAGGCTACCAGTGAGTAGGTGGGGGGGGGGGGAAATTACGACCATGCACCGAGAGTGTGTGCGTAGTGGGGGGCCGGGGGGGGGGGGGAGGCAGGGAGGAGACAGATTGGGGGCCTCGAAGTTATTTTCATTTCGTGCTACCCAGTAAAGTATTTCACTTAGGTACGCGGAAACCGGCTAGACCGGCGTATGTTACGCCGGGGGTACAGCTAGTTATTTTCTGTTCTTCGTTCCGGCCTTAGCTTATACAGTACCGCCTGCTGGCGGCAACCTGAGACTTTAATCTCACGCCAATCGCCTGGTCTGTCTTCTATCTATGATATTGTCACTAAACACTGCGGAAGTGATTTAAAGACGCATACCTCGTCGAAATGGACGATTGAACAGAAGACAGAAGTTGGACTGACGTGTCGATCGATGTCTTCCAAATTCTTCCGCCAGAAGGCGATGGTGTCGTTTACGTTTTTTTTTTTTTTTTTCTTTTTTGTTCGACCACGTCAGTCTCGGGTTCGCGAAAGCTAAAACACCCTCAAATTACGGGCAAATGGGACATCGCAGCTTTTCGAATCCATCAGTAGGAACGGTGGTTTTGCCTTGGGCTGTTCGCCTTCTTTGAGCCGCACTCCGCCCAAAATTTTGATGCAAGGTTTTCCGTTTAAGAAGAGTTTTTGTTAACTCCTCGTTTTCGCTCGACGGCAGGAGTGGATGGATGGGTGGGTACTTGAGTGGTATTTAACGCTAGCCAGAGGTAAAATGGCTGCCCCGAGGTGGCTGTTGCGAGAATCGTTTTGAAAGTGTTGGCTTGATGGGCTACGTTACAGTAACAACAACAATCAAGCCTTCCTGCCTCTCCCCCCCCCCTCCCTGTTAGTAAGTGGTTCGTTGGAATGTTCATTGATCAGCATGCAAGTTTTCCAAGTATTGAATGTCGAGAAAGTATTTTGCAATCAATACAAGTAGCAGTTGAAGTTGGTTCGTGTGAGGTGGGACCCGTGTGGTGCAGTGAAGCAGCACTTGCAGCTACAGGGGCTTGTCGTCCGTCGTCCGCGCGTCACACGGATATCGAGTCTATACGTCACATGGATATCGAGTCTATACACATATCAAGACTAAAACTCGTACTTGACTTGAAATGACGTCACACCTATTTAGTATTTAGTGCTATTCACCACCAGAACTTCTTTTGGATACATTTGGAAGAAATCGGGTGATGAATGGCACTTAATAGGTGTGACGTCATTTGACTTGAAATAACGTCACACCTATTAAGTGCCATTAGCCACCCGATTTCTTCCAAATGTATCCAAAAGAAGTTCTGGTGGTGAATAGCACTAAATAGGTGTGACGTCATTTCAAGTCAAGTACGAGTTTTAGTCAGCGTTCAGAATACGAGCCTTAGTAACTCTAAAATGTCCCTATTGAAACGTATTACATTCATTCCAATTAGTTCCGTCCGAGTTTTCAGAGGGCGCCACGCGTTCCATCTGGTAATTTTTGTTCATTTTTCAGCCCAAATCCAAAGTAAACTAAATGACAACTAAGCTAAACTACATAATAATCAAACGCAAGCTAGTTTAGTTTAGTTTAAGTTAATTTAAGGCTGAAAACTGAGTCGAAATGCCCACACAAAACTCATGGCGCCCTCTGTAAACTTAGACGTAATTAACTAATAGGAATGAGGGGGGGGGGGGGAGATGAGGCTTAATGGCGCGTCGACAGCTTGGTCATTAGCGCCAATAATAGGAATGAATCTCAGACGTTTCAGTAGACGTGTCAGTCACAAATTCTCCTGCCCAGCCCTTTAAATTCGTGATATAATGAAAGGAGTAAAACCAGCCAGAAAACACATCGTAGAACAATTGAGCATTATTAAATTTTACGCTTACGCACTATTATCATCACTGGAACTCGCGCTGCACGTATTTATTGATAACTTGTCTCACGTTCGAAGTCATTATTTGTCCAGAGCGACCTGAGAAGCATTTTAACATCGAGGTAAAAGCCCCGGCCATTACCGGAAGTTGACTGGGATAGCAAAAACTGATAAGCTTCTCGAATCACTCTGGAAACCCTAAGGGCGCGTTTACGCCACGACTCATCTTTGCATTCTCGCAGCTAGAAGCTATAGAAATCACCTGAAATTCCAACATGGCGTCGGTTTTAGCTATGTCGACTCGCAACGAAAACACTGGAGTAATGCGAGTTCAGAAGCTGCTGTGAAAATTTCGTCTGGAGGAATTCTTTATCTTATTGTCACGGATTATAAGACTTGGAGCATTTACTCAAGTGACGTCGGATTTAGCTAATGGCGTTGTTACCATGGCAACGACAGCTTTGCCACTGCGATTGAATTCTCGCTGCGAGAATGGAACGGTGAGTGGTTGCGTAAACCAGCCTTAATGGTACAAACAATGACTTGGAACGTGGGACAAGTTAGCAGTAAAGACGTTCAGCGCGAGTTCCAGTGATGATAATAGTGAATATAAAAAAAAAAAACAGGATTGTTGTATGACATGACTTCTGGCCGGTTTCACCCTTTTCATTATGTATGTAGTCCGCCGTATTCATGTGACGCGCGCGCGAGCGACGGACGACGAACCCCTGTGCTTGCAGCAGTTTGCTGCATTGCCTATGCGTCACATGTAGACTATACTACGTTTCTAGCGCTAGATGCTGAAAAGGAAAATCATTCCAGGAGATTAGCACGCAGCAAGCTACGCACCGTGCAGCAAAAAAAAAAATAAAAAACTCCAAGATGGCACCCATTTGTGTGTTTGTCGACGAAAACAAACCATTGCATCTGGCATTCAGAAATCAGTCCGCCATTTTGTACTGCTGTTGTCGTAAAGTGTTTCATAAAACGACACCGTCGTGCCGGGTGCGTCATATTTCGTGTCTCGAACCAAGAAGAGAGCATCTCCGTCCTACCGTTGCCACGGTTACTATACAAACTCGAAAGCAAACTTCTCCTTTAAAGGTGAGAAGCAACCAGAGAATTTAGTATTAGCTAAGTAAAAGCGGTACAGAGTGCTAAGCTTTGCGATGAGTCGATGCGTAAGTGCATCCTAACAACGCAAGGCTTTCAGAACAGAGAAAGAAGGCCTTTGTTTTATTTAAAAAAAAAAAAAAAAAAAAAAAAAAAAAACCTATTAACCTTGATGCAGACCGTTTCCGGGAACAAGATTTCGAGCTTTAACGTCACCGTAGAACAAGCCCTATTTGCGAAAAATTTATGGTCTTACATGGCACAAACCCGTAAAAAGAATTCTAACTACTCACGGATTTCTTTTTGTCGCCGTTTATTTTTTTTTTTTTTTTGCAACCCGCTTTTGTAACATCTAATGGGTTTCACCTTTCCCAACACAAATTGTGTTGTAGTCTCGCCATAAATGGAGGCTAAAGAAATAATGAGCGTGTGGGCAATCCGAAAGACCGGCCAGGAATAACAATCCCCCTCGTTGTTGTCTTCGTCTGAGTGACGCCCACACTCGAAACGGCGCGGGACGGCACTGTGTCGTGACGTCGTAGTGCGTCGGCCAATGACGAGCGAGAACAGCGGCTTTTTGTCCGTCTCATTGGACCAGCGCAGTCACGTGGTAGTCGCGTCGCGACACAAGAGCCGTTGCGCGTCGTGTAACTGGGGTTGGGGAGGGATAAATAATGGACTACTGTGTTTTGCCGTGTGCCGGGTGACATCACAAAAACAAAAGCTTAAACACATCAAAAAGGAAAAAAAGAAAAAAGAAATGCAACTCCTGAAAAATTGGACAGACAGACATTGTAATAAGAAGAGGGTGGTTTTTTTTTTTTTGTTTGTTACGTTTTTTTTGGTTATAAAATATATGGGAAAAAAAATGGGTTTATGAGTGTGGGAGTGGAACGGACCGTCACTGCGCAGGACAGGAATGTGCCTTGCATTTTAAATGTGGAATTTAATAATTTATTTAAGACCTTGTTTGAAACATGGAAAAAAAATCTGAACAAGGTATTCCCTGAAACCTTGTTGAAGATTGTAAACGAAAACATTTTTTTTTTATAAACAGAATGCCTAACACTCCGGATCGTCGGCAGCCATTGTAAAATGAATGCCAATTACGTAATGTTCACGTGGACCAATCAAATACCGGAAAGGAGAAAACTTTGGTTTTCTGTCAGGGTTTACGTACAAAAAACAATGTAAAACACGCTCTTCGAATATGATGTGCTGGTTTGGTCTGGTCACCATACCTCCTCAAGCATGTCGATCATGCAGAATCCACTGGTGCATTATCAATGTTTGAAGCATACGTGATGCCCATTTGAGCAATATCGTGACCTGATATAACAATGGTTAAACTAGGCTTTACTGATTGTTGAACCCGTTTTTCGTATAATGCCCACAAGTCGGGGACAATACGTTCAACAATCGTTAAAGCATTGTTACCATTGTTGGCTACAAAGGTGGCATAACTCAGCATGGTTTTGTTAGCATTATGCCCCCATTTGTCGAACGTGTGGTTCGAATTGGCGCCCGGGTCTGTGCATTGTTAGACGAACTTCCCCTTCAGCCACTAGAGCGAATGTTGTTCTATTGTAGGATCAGTGGGCATTATAATGGATAACAACCGAAAACCCCGGGACATTATAAAACAATGCCCACGGGCGCTGGCGTGCCCTTATAACATTGCTTATAATGCCCTCGGTTTTCGGCCATTATCCTTTAAAAAAAACTCTTTAAGTGAGACCCTTTTTGTAATATGCTAGTTTGGTCTGGTCACCATACCTCCTCAAGTACCGTATGTCGAACATGCAGAATCCACTCATACATAATAGGGATGGTTCAGTCTCATTTTTTTTGACTTCGTTTCCGATTTCAGTTTTCATGCCAACAAAACCGCCGTTTCGGTTTCGGTATCGGTTTTTGCTACCCTCTGCCACAACCAGATAGTTCTCGGTTTAGTCTTCTGTACAGCCGTACCGGCTGAGAAGACTATTGCAACGACTTTGTCCGTCCGTCCGTCCGTCGCTTTTTTCAACTTCGCAACGGTACCAGAAATTGACGACCACTGTTTACAACGTTCCATTCAGTGTCAAAAGTTAGTTAAATAACATGGCAAATTAAAACATCGTTGCCTCCTTATAGCTAATAGACTTCTTCGACGTAACTAAATTAAATAATAACATTTCATCGTCGAATTGAAATCCTGAAGATTTGTGTTAACGCAGCCGTAAAAACAAAAACATTTTAGCTTCGTTTAAAAGAGTCTTGTCGCATTGTTGCATGAATGAATAGGCTTACGATCGAACCAAATTCTCCATTAGGCTTATCTGCTACTTACGAAACCAAAACTGCCGTTAAAAAATTAGGCCTAAATAATGAAAATTAGATCTAAAACCACGTTACCATGGCAACGTCAATAGTTGCTACGAGTCGCTGCTGCATTTTCTCCTGTCCCTTCCCTACTACCACTGATCTATATTAGGCTACGTTGCGCATTACGTTGTAACACTGTAACTGTGTGCGGGGAGGCATACCGTGTTGCAAAAATGAATAGGCTTACTGTATACAATCCAAATCTCCGTTAGTTGCTACTTACGAAATTAAAGTTGTAAATTAGGCCTAAACGCTGACAATTATGCCTAAAACGTAAAATAAGCTTAAAAGCTAACACATTTGTAACGGGCAATTCTGATGGTTACTGTTTTTAGATTATATAATAGAGATAGCTGCTGTAGTGCATGATAGAGGTGTGCGCCTCAACATTGGAAGTGGAGGAACTGCACAGAAGACCAATGCGACTAGATAGTCGCTGTAGCCCCTTGTTTTTCTTGTAACAGTATTATTATTAGCTTTTAACTTGCTTCTGCTTTCACTTTCAGCAGCGTCACAGGCCATGGTTCTAGCTGTGACACCATTCTCCTCTACTATTTTCTTTGTAAATAAATAGGAGCTTTGCTGTGAATTCTACATAAAAAAATTATAATTGTTAAAAAATTCAAAACAACAAATCGATCTTTGATTTTTTGAACACCGTACGAAAAACCGACTCAAAATCCGAACCGGTTACGGTTTCGGTTTTCAGTAAAAACCGAAAATTCGGGTTCGGTTTCAGTCACTAACCCATCCCTAGTACATAATCAAGGTTAGCACACAAAAATAGTTAAATAATGGAAGGGTGGGCATATCTATAAAGTTGCTGTGTCAGTGAACTGGGAACGGTTTGGGTTGCCAGTTTAAATCTGAGTCATGCCACTCCGTCGAATAAGTGCATAAAGGTGGCTTAGTGTACTCATTTATTTCTAATGTGTGATTTTTTTCCTGCCTGGTTTGTTTTCCACTTTCCTTTAAAAAAAACAACTATGTAAGATCCTTTTTGCAATACGCTAGTTTGGTTTGGTCACCATACCTCCTCAAGGATATATATTATCAGGAGTGCATTAATACAAGGAGTGAAGAGCTCTCAAATGATTCAATATCTTCATCATTTTAAATTGTAACCAGTTTATTGAGAATTAAAAAAAATTCAACTAGCTAGATCACTGAGCTGGGATCACGTGATAATTAGAACTTTTCAAAAAGTCCTTATAAAGACAACAGTTTGCCAAACTGGGTGCTGTTCCCTTCAGATGTTAAAACAGAGCATAAACACTGTCCAACATCCTCTCGGGATGTTCTGTTACGAACTTACAAAGGATGAAGATTACACAGTATTGGTAAAATGTCAATGTTTGGGCATGTATTACTTACGTAGAACGAACATCACTTGAAATGCTCTACACTAGTTTGGTTTGGTCACCATACCTCATCGAGGGTATAGATCGTATGGGTAACTGAATCACCTCGAGACGTTTCATAAGTTACGAAGGATGAAGATTAAAAAGTAGTGAACACTGGTTTGGCATACATAACCTATGTAAAAAGCCTGTTAGAAAACGCTACGTCAGATAAGTTTAGTCACCATACTTTGTCGAGGATGTTGATCGTGCGGAATCCTCTTGGTATTACGAATTAAAGAAGTAACGAATTATTTATACAGTTTCAGTGTTTAGTTGGAAATAAAAAATCTATATGTAAAACACTTCTTGGAATATGCTGCGGTCGTTTGGTTTGGTCACCATTCCTCTTCAAAGATATAGATCGTACAGAATCCTCTCAGGACGCTTCATAAAGAAGTAAAGAATGAAGATGACGAATTAAAGAAGCAACGAATTATTCGTATAGTATCAATGCTATGTAAAACGCCTCTTGGAATACACTACGCTACCAAATTCATTAAAAATGGTTCAGCCTTTAAAATACGTGATGGATAAAACGAACCTTTTGCTGCAAAATTTGCCTAAAACAAAAGATGTTTTGGTTGGTTTGTAACCAAAAATCTTGTAGTAACACGGGAGACCAAGATCAACGGCTCCAGCCGTCAACGGCTCCGTCAAATACCAGTTTCTAGTGCTGAATGCAGCATGTTCCGTTTTTGCTTGGTCGCGCCACAAATATTCCTTGACTGAAGAAACCCCATCCAAATGTTTATTTACCCATACACTTTACCACATAAGGCTTAGCCGGGTGGATCCCATCTTCTCCCCCTCCTTCTCTTTCCGTCAAGTCCCCGTTCGTGACTTCAAGTTAACGCACGCATGCTCAAACGTCGTCGATGGACAACATACACCTTTTTTTTGTCTTCATCATACTGACAACCTTGCGCCTACCCCCCCCCCCCCCCCCCCCTTATCCCCTCCACCCATCCCTAAGCTCTCAAGTTTTGTCATTTTTATCTCCTGCCCTTCCACAAGTATGCGGGGATGTGTTTTTGTTTGCTTTTTATTTTTTTATTTTTATTTTTTTTTGCGAGTCCCCAGTATATATCTAGCCTTTGCATTTGAGCAAGAGGCCGTTTCTTCTGTTTTTATCTACGAGGGTACTAAACCCCCCCCCTCCCTCCCCTTTCCCTCCTCTCCGCCAGAGAGGATGGATGCCTTGCGTTGCACGGATATGTGATGTGGGGGTATTAGCCTTTTACCCCCACAGTGTCTTAGATGACGTAAGTAAACGGGTTGTTTAGGGTGGGGGCAATGGTTTGCCTGTGGACGTGATGTCGTTAAATATAGGGGAGACAGAATCCAAATTCAAAAATGTCGCTTTCGTGGATAGAAAAAAAACTTTTTTGGAATGAAGTAAAAGTCAGGGTCAGTGACGTGGTGGTCGATTGGGGAGGGGGAAGGCGCCGGCGTTGTAGCAGAAAATATGATGCAAATTTGCAATAGCCGCAATAGCAGCTACATGTTAGACAGTTCTCTTAAAAAAAAAAAACCTGTTTTAAAATCTTTTTTTCAACTGCAGCTGAAGCCAGCGCTCCATCGTGTAATATGTCGTTTTTTCTCACTGTAAAGCTCACACGTACACATGTACCTCACAATGTACTCTGGAACGGTCTATTGGGTTTTGTAGTTCGCCGGTTTGTAAACAGGGGCCTTTGCCAACTGCGAGCATTTTATGCAATTTAACAAGGTATCGAAGTGTGACCTTATCATTTCGGTGGTTTGAATTTGATAGTTTAATTTTGTAAATTCAGTGGGTCACAGCTGACTAGTTAAAAATGGACTTCTTTACTTTCTGCATCTTGACAAAATAATTTCATAAAAACGCTTTAACATTCAGACCAAACCAACCACTCAATTTGTCCAACAAGACAGTTCTTGCATCTTCCTCTGTCCTTGTTGCCAGCCTGTGGCGAATGATACGGTTTGGCGCCAAAAGTCCTTCATTTATTGAGTGTTTCCCCGCCAACCCAAAATGGCAACAATATCCTTGCGTGGAATGCCCGTGGCTTCAAGTATACTAAAGTCGCAACGCTGTTCCTTCGATAGCAACAGTCCAACTGGTTACGTCCTGTTTCGCCAAATCCCGTTTCGCCAAAAAGCAAGCAGATAAACAGCTTTTGCCTCAGGGGCCAGTCCCATTTTGTCAAATCCCATTTCGCCAAATATCGTTCACGAAATTTTAGGCACACGAAACATTTAAAACATTTTAACACGAACATTTATAACATGATAATGGTTAAACACCCGTTTTGCAGAATCCCATTTTGCAAAACAATTTGTTTCAAATAACGTGCCTCGCTCACGCTGCCGCGCTCACTGCGGCTAAACACGTAACATCAGAAACTACAACTAATCAAAAATTGCTAACAATCAGGCATTCCTCTTTAACTTCTTCAATGTTGAATTTTTGAAGAATATTTTGATTCTGAGAAACGGGATTATACAAAACGGGAATTTCCGTTTGGAAAAGATTAACCATTACGTGTACAACTAACTATTCTTAAAAGAGAATCTTGGTATTGACTGATTGACACCCAAGCATTCTAAACAATTATATTTAAAACGCACGTTTTCCCGTCAGTATTGTCAGTTTTCAAAACGCTAATAAATTAACTGTGGGCTTATTCTACCACTGCTTGTCTCTGTTAAATGTTTGCCTTTTAAAGCTCCATTACATAGAAATAAGGGTAATAGTTTTCCTATGTGGGTCGCTAAACTTTACCATTACCGAAATAAGGTATTAAATTTCGTGTACGTAAAATTTTTATCAAATTCGTTTTGGCGAAACGGGATTTGGCGAAACAGGACTGGCCCCTGAGGGCAAAACTGTTAATCTGCATTTTTTTTTTGGCGAAACGGGATTTGGCTAAACGGGAGTTCACCGTCCAACTTGATGGTTCGAATGGAACGCAGTAATTTGTCCTAATTACGGGTCATTAGGTAATTATTTTAATTAACCTGAAGGGAAAAGATACCAACCTTACAGTTTTTTAGTAATCCGAGGAATGTGATTAGTATACTTGAACGACGGTATTTTAAATAAAAATGTTTCATCTTGTAGCGGACTAGTGCTGCCCTACTCGTCATATTAAACACCGTTTTAAAAAGAAGTCCGAGGGTCATTCTCAGCGTTAAAAAGAATCTTGGCGTTTTTATTCTTCTTTTTTTTTTTTTTGCAGAACTGATTAAACCCCGGCACCAAGTAGAGACAAACTGGAAATAAGCCGTCAGCGAAAATTATACGCAGGAAATAACGTAGTGCAGTAGCCAAAGCTGCCGTTTATACATTTACTTTTCATTTGAGTGACATGATGTGATCCGGTTTCGAAATGGAGAGCTTGTCCATTCCATCCCCAGATCAGTGCCACACCACCCTTACACCACTCTCGTCCACTGGATATCGATATATCGATCGGTATATTGGTAGTGATGGTGGTTACGGACTGGCTCACCAGTTCGAAGCCGGGTCAAATCACTGTAATGAAACGTAATTGCATGAAAGTAGCTAACTGTGCAAGGTTATTCCTAGTGCGTAATTTTTGCTGGTGACTCGTTGTGACCTTTGGTACGTTCACAAGCCTGTTAAAGTTATGATATCCACCGAAAACCGAAACTTGTATAAGAGAATCCGCGAAATTTCCCCAAAGGGTCGGCCTTTAAAGGCAGTGCTATAATTCAACCAGGGAAAGGCCGCCAAGGTTAATCCTATTAACCAAATTAACCGCACCGTACAACACTTTACACGTTTGCTGATGGCTCGTTGTGACCTTTGGTACGTTCACAATCCTGTGAAAGTTGTGTTATCCACCCAAGACCGAAACTAGTATAAGAAATCTGCGAAATTTCCAAAATGGGTCGGCCTTTAAAGGCAGTGCTACCATTCAACCAGGGAAAGGCCGCCAAGGTTAATCCTATTAACCAAATTAACCGCACCGAACAACACTTCGAACGTTAAATGACACGAGCAGCAATGTACTAGTTTCCATTTAACTTTCGAACTATTAGACGGTGCGGTTAATAAGATTAACCTTGGCGGCCTTTCCTTGGTTGAATGACGCCACTACCTTCAAAGGCCGACCGTTTTTGGAAACTTGGCGGCTTCTCTTACACCAGGTTTTGATTTGGGTGGATTAACCGTTCTATTATTTACAGCGTTTTCTGTCTTTTCGTTAATTCGAGACATGCGTCAAATAAAATTGCGTCAAAACCTGCGTCAATCCTGCTTCGCCGTACCAAGCGAAGTTTGTCGACCGTAATCCATTTTTAACCGTTTACTACAACTTTAAAACGCTCGTTTGGTCTGAAGCCAAAGTTATAACTATTCATACACGGAAACCCAGCGAGAGCCAGCCCCCCTGCTGTTAACGGGTCGGGCATATTTTGGTTTGTATGCGTCAAATTCCGGAGTATTTATGTTGGTACGAGCGAAGAAGGTTGGGAAATAAATAAGCAATGTCTACGGCGTAGAATGCGTTTTTCGTTCCGTCTCGTCACTTGGCTACCTGCCTTTGTATAGCCCCCCCCAACCCCCTCCCCTCGCCCCACACCGCGTCGCGTTCTGTGGTTACTTGTTGGCATCCCTCATATCCATACTAACGACACGACCAAATTATACAGATTTTTCGATACGTGTGAGGTCCACTTTCTTCCCATCGCGTGAAAAATGATTCTTCTTTTTGGTAGTCAAGGCGACAAACGAGTTCTTTCTTGTCTGGTGACAGCTTAACGCGTAGGAATACTAAAAATGAGTACCGTACCCATGGTCGTAGTATATATAGTAGCATTTATATTGAACAAAGCCTCAATAACTCTAAATACAAACATTGGGTTATTTATAAAACCTTCGTCTTACCAACAATTATTACATGCATGGTAAAACTACACTAAAAATTGATATTTCGCGGCTTATTGACCATAAATTTCGGCTACGTTATCAAAAGAAACAGTAAAAATCACACCTTCATTATTGTATACATTTAAGGACCACCCCCCTTTTACTCAGCTGAAAAAAAAATGCCGGTTCCCATATCGCCTCTTTTTTTTTGACATCACCGTTTACAGTAGTGGCCAAGATTCCTATCACTCCAACGATAGGCTGCACCTAAATACACACAAACGCAAAAAGCATCTTAAGCCGTACATAAATACATGCTTCATAATAAAAACTGTTCGTTGTACTATTTAAACTCACCACAAAAAGCTCCAACAAACCCCCCCCCCCCCCCCCAATACGACAACCTCGCAACAGGAGTAAGCATGCACCAGATGTGGATCACTCCTTTCCTAACAAAACTATTGTAAAGTCGATCAATTATTTCTTAACAAATCTGTTTATAAAGCAGTCAATGACTCTTTTCATAATGAAACTATTTACAAAGCAGTTGGTCACTCCTTTCCTAAGGAAATTGTTTATAAAGCAGTCGGTCACGTCTTTCCTAAGGAAACTGTTTATAAAGCAGTCGGTCACGTCTTTCCTAAGGAAACTGTTTATAAAGCAGTCGGTCACTCCATTCGTAATGAAACTATTTATGTAGCAGTTAATCACTTCTTTGCTAATGAAACTAACTATAAAACCGTCGACCACGACTCATTTCCTAATGAAACGGTATATAAAACAGTTGACCACTCCTTCCTATATTCTGTTTGCTTGGAGGTTGGTTGTCGGATGTGCTAACCAGAGCCGAGTTTGTGGAGGAGTGAATCGGCCAAGGCCTCAAAGAGATTTTGAATTTTTGATATCAGAACGTGTTATGTGCTTATCATCGTCTTTCTGTTACGTTCATCTGTAGACTTGTTCTTCTGCCAAGAGTATCTTGTTCCAGCGATTCGTTTGTCTGCTCCTGACATCGTGACAGACTGACAAGTATTCGACGTTATTTGTAGAGCCGTTGAGGGAGGCTTATGATCCTATGCACTCGTACTTAAGTCGGATAGCGGAGAAGACTTCAAACGATTTTTTTTTTTTTTGCAGGTTCGACGTGTTTTCTTGAAGGTTTTTACGTAACGCAGTACAAACTCGGAACTACTTTAAGAACTGGAGTAGTTTTAATTGTGTGTTCATATAGGGGGTGGGAGATTAAATGTTGCAACTGTCAAATGTATCAGGCAGCAATTCGCAGAAGTTTGTTCTTCGGTAATAGTATTTAGCTCAGTTTAGTTACCATTTGTGTATGGGTTGAAAAAGAGATTTGTTGGTTAATAAAATTTGCTTACGTGCAGTTTTCAAGTTTTTCGTTCAACCTTTGCACTTTTTGTCGGTGGCATTAAAGCAATTTCCTGCCTGCCTTATAACAGCCGCGCGACGATCACATCCGCGCATTTACCGTAGCTAAGGTCAACTGAGACGGTAGCTTCGTTCCTCGCAGTGAAAAACATAGCTACTGTCTCAGTTGGCATTGCACTTAATAGTCCAGCCAGCGTGAACCCATTGATTGTGTCGTCACAAACCGGAATGATTCTTGTATTTTAAAATCACAATTTATAATTTTCGAAGCTAGTGTCTTATAATTTGTTTCGGCGATATATTGGAATAATTAATTTTAATTTTTACTGCATTAGATTTTTGATCTCGTAGTAATTACTAGCAAACGATCAAAATTAGTACTGCGCACACATAGATAAGACTTCAAGGTCATCGTAGGCGCGCAAAGCATATTATTCGAAATAAAAACTACGGCGCTCATGCTTTTTTTCTTCTCTGCTTTATTCTTTCTATCATGAACGAGTGTAATGTTTGGTGCGCTGGCAGGGCTTTGCAAATAAATCATTTTAGCATTAATTGCATTAAGTTGTGGGCCGTCTCTGCTTCCAGAACGTAAATAAAGTTCCCCAATATTCAACAGAAAATCTCCTAGACGCCACATTTAAAAAAGGATTTTTAGCAAGGGAAAGACTAACGGTAAGTAAATAGACCTTTGGGACCGTACTTGATGTGGAGAATCGAGAAAAATTGCACTGGGGGGTACATCCCTTTAAACCGGGTGTTTGATATCAGGAATTTCAAATGGCAAAAACCATGGCAGCATCCCATGTGTAGACACATTTTGTATATATTATATCTCCCGGGTGTTAAATGCTGTCTATGGATGTTTCCTTTTGGCCCTTTTTAGTGAAAGCTTAGAATAGTAAAGGTCGAGGGTTCAATTCCCGCCAAGGCAGTCTGACATTTAAGTCCAGAAGGCAGTGAAAGTAGTTTTCCATCTGCAGATGCTACATGACGTCGCAGCAGATTTACAGGTTTTCCGTTGGTCACTCCCACAGTTTTAAGATTTTTTTTTTTTTTTTGCACTAACCGTGTCTCCGAGTTTGATGTAGGTGATTGGTTAATTAATTTGGCTCACGGATGGTCATTAACGACTTTCAAAAGTTAATCCCAATCCCGGTTTAAAATCCTTAATCTAACTACGATTTTTTTCCCGAGCACTAAGACGTCATTCTCTCACTGCAGAAAGCAAATCTTAATACATCTAATCGCATTTCAGCCGAGCAGCCGTTTTGCCACCTGTTTCTCAAGTTTATCACCAATTAGTAGGATTAAGCAAGGGCGGCGCTGCCTACGGACAAATATTCGAAATAAAAACTACGGCGCTCATGCTTTTTTTCTTCTCTGCTTTATTCTTTCAATCATGAACGAGTGTAATGTTTGGTGCGCTGGCAGGGCTTTGCCAGTAAATCATTTTAGCATTAATTGCATTAAGTTGTGAGCCGTTTAAAAATAATAATAATTTTTTCGTTCTTTTTAAGCCCCGCAGACAACCCCCCAATGGTGAAAGCTTCGGCGCTGCCATTTTTAAGACTTAAATTTATGGCCAAGGTCGTACTGCTTATGACGAGGCCCACTGAGATAAATCTTAACAATGGCCGTGTCAAATACGTAAGTCGACTGGCTGCCCCGTAATTTTAACCGTACCTGAAGGGTTAAGGAGGTCCTTGAGATTGCCGACAAACATTTACCTCCAGTCATCACAAAAACTGAATTTGGGCCCCCGGTCTTTACCATATCTTTTCTAAGGAATATTATAGTTGTGAAAGGTACTGACAAATTTCGAGATTTCCTTAGAGTTAAGACGCCACAGGGTTTTCCTGAGGGCATTCCGAAGGGGTAACAACTTTGGTAATTCGCGAGTAATCCTCGGTATTCCTTAATAATCATCAGGTACTCTTAGTAATTCAGCATATTCCTGGTATTCTGTGGTAACACTCAGTAATTCGCAGTATTGCCACGTATCCCAAGCAATCTGAGGTAATCCCCTGCGAAGGAAACTACAAAAATCAGTGATAATCCAAAGTAATTCATGTAATAATCCAGTAATACGAAGTTTTCCTTGTTGTAATCCAGTCATTCGGAGGTAATCCGAAGTATTCCTTTTAGTAATACAGTAAACCGAAGTATTTTTTGTAGTAATCCAGTAATATGAGGTAATCCGGAGGTAATACGAATTATTCCTTTTTGTAATTCAGTTAGCCGAAGTATTAACTGCAATTAGGGGTTGGAAACGGTGCAAGGCAGCCGGTCCCAGGAGGCCCAAAATTTGCGTGTCTGGAGCCCATAAGGGACAGAATTCATTATTGTGTGCATGGTCTGGGTTGGGAGCCTCTTTGTCCCCAAAACTGTACTTGTGGAGAAGGGGCCCAAATTGTTGTCCTTGCGCCCATCCTTGGAAAAAGCTGGTTGCTGCACTGCCTCTCGGGTTCCGTTACTCCTTCTATGGCCTATTTGAATTAACATGGGTGTATACCCGTTTGGCCAAATCCTGTTCTACCGAAAATTCGGTCCTGATCATCGAATGGAAAATTCCTGTTTCGCCGATTTCCGTTTCGCCGAATCGGAACATTCTCTTTAAAAATTTAACGTTGTAGGGCATTCCTAATTGGAAGGAATTATAGTGATTAGTTGCGGATTCTTACGTTATATGTTTAGCCGCAGTAATTCCCGTTTCTCCGAAAATTAAGACACTGATTAAAATTCGGCTAAACGGGATTCGGCAAAACGGTCATCCACTAACACATTGGGCAGACATTTTCGGGGTACTTTTTTGATTCTCACATTTTAAAATATTGATCAGTGAATCAGATCAGGAATGGAAATGATCCAGGGTCAGTCAGTGACACAAATGGATATGCTTTTCCGTGGTCACATTGCCTTTGCCTAGCCTTTGCCCACCTGAATTTGTCCCCGGCCATTCTGTTCCTGTACAGTTCGACCTAAAATTCGCACCCGGTCAGTTCGTTCCCATGTTTTTTTCACAGTTTTTTTTTAAAGTTCTGTAAAACGCTACCTGCAAATCGTGCTAAAAATTTCTTTTGTTTGTAGGCATGATGAATGGTCTGGCGTTTCTGCCTGAAGAAGCTGTAACGACTGTGGAATGGGTTACCCATTTAGTACTGATGTTTAGTACCCATTTAGTACTGATTTAGTTTAAGATACTGACGAATTCCGTTGCGCCATGTGTTTGCCTTTATTTTCACCGTCATTGTAGTACATGTAAGGCCACAATGTAGAAAAATAATAAACAGCCACAAACAAGGTTTTGTTTCATTGGTCAGCCATAAACACCCGACCATGCCATAATATCCTTAGGGTCAATCTGCAAGGCCTACCGCGAATTATGCATTTGTGTTTCTGATGTTGTATGTATAGAGCAGTGACATTTGCCGCCATATTGGCACCAGTATGGGTTTTGGAGGGCATAACTACAAGGTGCACTACATAAAAATGGAGGGAAAAACAACGGAAGAGCGGATTTCTTAGGCTTAAAATAACGTTGTTTTCTCCAACAAAAATCGCGCGTTTTAGGTCTAGAAATCACTCTTCACAGCATCGGCTTCAGTATGACGCCCTTCTGTTTGTCTATGCAGTGCCCCTTGCAGCTAACCCATTAAGGCTCCAGCATAGAGTTATATACAATAATACTACGTCGTGTCACTGCTCTATAGCCGCAGAGAGCGTGGCAGCGTGCCGGCTGAGGTAGGAACACTGGCGAATGAATGCAGTGGAAATAAGGAGCTTTCGTAGAAGGAGCTTTGGTGGAGCTGAGCCGTTATATTAACGTACGGGAGAAACCAAATCTGATCCCACATTTATAGGGTGGGCTGGTGAGGGAAAAGGTGTAATAATACTTCCATTACATACTGGTTTTCCACCTTCCCTCCCTTATGTGGTCTCAGAGTTGGACTCCACCGTTTGTTCTTATAACGGCTTAGCTCTATGGACTAAAATCGGTCAGTACGGCAAACAGGAATGTGGCAAACGCCCTTGAAACACGGGTTTTTCGGATGAAAGGAGTAGGAAGATTTGACTTGAACCAAACTGTTGTAGGGCCCCCGCGCACTAGGCAACCAAGCCGCGCGACCAGCCAGTCGCAGCGGCCCCTGGGATCCCGGGTAGTATATAGGCGACCATACTTGCTCCGTGTTCATTTTTCACCACGTGATCGAGAATTATCGATGAAAAACGGACGTGGCCGCGCAGCACGACATCTTGTTTTTTGGCCGTGACGACCACTGGCCGCACGACCTGGCCGCCCATTGCCCGGAGGCCCATACTGGCAGCAGTGTCGGACCAACTACATGGTACTAGAGATGGGTCACAGTTGGGTCACATGAACCATGGGTCAACATTATCAGTCGCATTACGTAGGTCGACATGTGGGGTGGCCACGTTACATGGTCGTAGGTCAGCACTGGAGTTGGTGAGGTGGTTTATGGTCAAGGAAGTTATTTAGAAATTAACACACAACTGAATAAACTTAATACAAAACGATACCTGAAAGCACCAGGCACATCTTTCATTAAATGATTTAAGAACACCAGTGTACAAATTCACCAGCTACACCATGGAATGATTCCTCACGCTGGTTTTTCATCTTGTGCGGCTAGCAGCAGATGGATGGCGAGTTAGAATTATAATTTCATCAACATTATTCTACATGTATTATTTGTCCTTTATGACATTAAAAAAAAAAAAACTTCTTTGGCTGGTATTAAGCAGTCAGAAAAGTATATGTTTACTTGGGCTGGCAGTGGCACGCAATAAACGGGTTTTTCAGATTATAGGGCTTTTAGTTTTAAGCATTTTAACGGCAAAAATTTGTCATTTTTGGGGAGTTACCCCGACCACACGGCTGTTATGCGATTGGTGGTGAGGGCATTTTGTTTGAGGTGTGGTTTTTTTTTCATGATTTACACATGGCGCGTGGAATACATACTAAAACGGATTATCATGCGTGTTGTTGTTGTGAGCAGCGTTACACCAATTGCGGAACGGTAGTTCAATATTTTACTTGGGGCGCCATTAAATGTGCGCGTTAATTTCGTCTTTCTTTTTAGATTAATAAGTGTTATTTACTTCTGTCGCTTTCTTTTTTATATGTTGTTTTGTCTGTTTTTTTTTTTTGAAACGTTAAAAATTTTATTTCTGTTTTCGAAAGAGAGGGCTATCAATTTTGTGGACGTTTTTACGCGTTTACGGCGGTGTACTTTGATGATTTTACGAGGTCCGAACTCTC
>JAHWFP010050026.1:0-56292 GCA_023313725.1 Lithobius niger | reverse complement strand
GCTATCTTCCGTTTCGATGGCACCCTCACTCTGTGCGTTGTGCAATGAAGAGGTCACTCCTTCGGCCACATGTGGATTACTGAAGTGTAAATTATGCAAGAAATTTGTGCATCCACACTGTGCTCACGTGACGGTGTCCAATTTCAGTAAAATGTCCAAGAATTCAAAAAAAAACTGGCAGTGCGAAAATTGCCTTGATTTGAAAAACAAGGCAAAGGATTCCGATGCAAATGCAAGTGTTGTCTCATCATCACCGACTAAAGAAGTGGACAACTTTTTGAAACTCGTCAGCAGAATGGACGACATCTGCAAAAAATTAGAGCAACTGGATTTTATAAAAACGAAGTGCGAAAGCTTTGAGAAGTCCGTGATCTTTTGCTCTGAACAAGCAGATGAACAATCTAAACAAATGAAAGAATTGATAAAGGAAGTTAAATTGTTACGGGAAGATAATTGTAAGCTCAAAGATGAAAATGATCAACTCAAAAATCAAGTGACACTTTTGGCACAGAACCTAAACGACCTTGACCAGTATGGCCGACGTAATAATTTAGAAATCCATGGCGTGCCCGTGGTAGATGGTGAATCCACAGATAATATTGTGTACGCTGTTGGGAATGCGTTGAAAGTTAAAATTGCACCTTTCGACATCGAGGCTTCTCATCGAATCAGCACTGCAAAAGGACACCAGCCTATTATTGTTCGATTTGTAAATCGACGGCTGAAAGAACTTTTAATTGCAAAACGACGTGAGGCGAAAACTTTTAGTGCCAACGAAGTGAACAACTCCTTTTCTAAAAGCTGCCCTGTGTATCTTAACGACAACCTGACCCCTACGAACAGAAAACTAATGGGACTGACCCGTGCGAAGAAGGTAGAAGGAGACTACCAGTTCGTCTGGTTCTCCAGAGACAACATCTATATTCGCAGAAACGAAAACTCTCCCCCAGTTTGCATTCGACAAGAATCTGACGTTTATGGCTTGGTGGATGAGCAGAGGGAAAGGGTAGGTGATGGGGGTCAGCGACCTGTTCACAATAACACTCCTGCCCCCAACAATCAAAGAGGAACCAGCGGAAGAAGAGGTCGAGCCCGATCTTAATCCCTTAATTGGATTGTCATTGTGGTACACCCTCTCTGCTAACTCAATGGCTAAACAGGTGTTTTTGTTTTGCAATGAAAAGCTAGACTACGGTTACGATTTTTTTCAATTGTTTGCCGCTTTATTAGCTGATAATTTCCCCCCTCCTCTACATTTGCTGCTAACTACGATGCTAATTTTGTTGATTATTTTTTTCATGTTTCTGATTTTATTGTCAATTTATATAAAGGTTGTTCTGCCAAACCCTTTCATTCTTAAAACCTGGTTTTTGGGACTAACTTCCGCCACTTTAACAAATGGATCAAAATGATGAAATTTTTTTAAATCATATCTTTCGAAATTCTGAAATTGTGGAAAATCCACTTGAAAACAATTCAATTTTTTCCGACAATCATGGGATTACTTTTTTTCACGTGAATATTCGTAGCCTTAGAGCAAATTTCCACCAACTTCTAATTTACCTACAAACACTCAAAGGCAAATTTTTTGGAATAATCCTGTCTGAAATCTGGGTCAGTGCAGAGGAGTCTTGCCTTTATCAACTTACAGGTTACAATGCTTATTTTTATTGCCGTCCCGATCGAAGGGCGGGTGGTCTGGCAGTCTATTTACCGGAGGGTATTGACGTACAATACAAACCAATTTTATCTAACAATGCCGATTTTCTTAAAATAAATTTCGTGACGAAAAATTTTTCTTGTGATATCTTAGCAGTGTATCGATATCATGACGGAATTTTGAGCGATTTTTTTTCCGAATTAAGTAGTATTATTGATGGCACGCCATCTCGTGATGCCATTGTTATTGGCGACATGAACATAAATATTAAAGAAATTAACATTGCAGTGAATACCTACTTAGACAATTTTTTTACAAATGGATTTGTCTCTTTTATGAACTCGTGTAACTTCCCACAGTAAATCTTGCTTAGATCATATTTTTGTTCGGTCCAGTAATTTTGATAATTATAGCTCTACCTTAATTAAACTGACAGTCACTGATCATTACGCAGTTGCTCTTAAAGTAATGCACTCTGATACAATAAGTAAATCAAATACGACGGGGGCTAAAAAAATTATCCAAATGATTGATTTTTCTAAATTAAATAATTATCTGGCTAGTGAAGACTGGACAGTGATTCTTAACGAAACTGACTGTAACAATGCCATGACTTCATTCGTCAATGTTATGCAACGTAATATCAAGAAAGCTACTTTTAACAAACCTGTCTCTGCGAAAAATACGAAGATTAATCCTTGGATGACTACTGCAGTTTTAAAATCGATTAGGAACAAAGATAAAATGTACAAAACCATGAAAAAGCACCCTGACAACCCGACCTATCGCAGCGAATTTGTTAATTACAGAGGAATTCTCAAAAGGGTTATTTGTGAAATCAAACAGCAGTATTATCAAGATGAATTCTCTAAGGCTAGAAATGATTATAAGAAGCAGTGGCAAATCTTAAACGAAATAACGGGTTCTAAAAAACAACACATTGCATTTCCCGATGAAATCCGTGTTAATGGATTTCCGGTTTCAGTACTTACTAATCCTAAAGCATACACTAATCAATTTAATGACTTTTTTGCTAACATTGGGCAAAAATTGGCAAACAACATCACGACGGATGTCAAGAATAAATATATGCTTCCCACTTTTGAGAAGTCCATGTTTGTTACACCCATTACTGAATGTGAAATTTTTAACCTTATTATTCCTTACAAGAAGGCAAAAGTCCTGGTTATGACGGAATCACAACTAATGTCGTTAAGCGTACACAGCGTATCATTGCTCCAGTACTTGTTCACGTTTATAACCTTTCGTTTAAAACTGGCACCTTTCCTCAAATTTTAAAGCAAACTGTTGTTATTCCTATTTTCAAGAAAGGCTGTCGATATGATCCAAGCAACTACAGGCCAATCGCTTTGCTGTCCGTTTTTTCTAAACTTCTTGAAAAGGCAATGACAAACAGGCTCACTGAATTCTTGGAAAAAAATCATCTCCTCCACTCCAACCAATACGGTTTTCGCAAAAATCGCAGTACTGAAGATACAGTTTTAAATTTGCTTACTCAAATTTACAGGGCATTAGACTCTGGCAAAGTTGTTTTTGGCACGTTCCTGGACTTGATGAAAGCTTTTGACACCGTTAATCACACTAGATTAATTGAAAAAATGGAACATTATGGAATTCGAGGCCTTGCGAACTCTTGGTTCACGGATTATTTATCTAACCGAACTCAAGTCACTAAAATTGAATCTCACATTAGTGATAGTGCATTAGTAACTTCAGGCGTGCCACAAGGGTCTGTTTTAGGACCGTTACTCTTTCTTATTTATATTAACGATATTTATAACCTGAAGACTAATTCTAACATTACTTCATTTGCTGATGACACGGCACTTCTGACTATTGGCAATAACACTGATATTACTACTGAAAAAATCGAGGAAGATCTTATTTTAATTGGAGATTGGTTTACCGAAAATTTGTTAACCCTTAATGTTGCCAAAAGCGATTTTGTTCATTTCTCCCTTAAAAAAAGTATACTGCCAGATGATACTAAAATAACCTTTCACAGATGTTCTCAGCTACAACAACCCTGTGACTGCCAACAAATTAAAAAGGTTAATGAAGTTAAATATCTTGGAGTGTTTCTCGACAGCAACTTAAACTGGAAATGTCAAATTAACTCAATTACTACCCGACTGCGTGCTCTTTTATGTAAAATGTTTTACATTAGAAAACTTGTACCACGCAAATCGTTGAAAGTTTTTTATTTTGCCATGGCACAATCTTTTTTGCAGTACTCAATATTATTTTGGGGTGGCACCTACTCTAATGCTGTTGACCCTGTTATTAAACTGCAGTAGCGTATTATTAGAACGATTATGTTCAAGAAACGACGTGACCATACTTTTCCTATCTTCCAACTGCTAAATATTCTGCCAGTCCGCTATCTATACGTCTACAGAACTTTAATTAATTTTCGTAAAAACAATGCTCACCGCACCACTCGTCTAGTAACTGAATACCGTACTAGGAACGAATCCAATTTATACGTTGTTCAACCTAAAGTTGATAGGGAAAGACTCCACAAATGCAGTTATTTTCTGGGTAGTAAGTTTTATAATTCCTTGCCCATAGAAATAAAAAGTTTGAGTGAGATGTCATCATTTAAGAAACATTTGTTCAGGTGGCTACTTGATCTAAACCCATCTACCTTAGAAAATTTGTTCATTGTGGTGACTTAACTTTTTCTTAATTTAAATAGTATGTTTTATTTTGCATTCTTCGTTTCTTTCGCCAGAATATTGTGCTATTATTGTCTTGTTCCAGATTAGACTGTTTTCTTCTGATTACTCATGTATTTTTTTTTTTTGCTTTGTTTTTGACTTCGCAAATTTACCTAATTTGTCTTTCTGTTTGCATGGTTGTTTTTCATTATTATTTACATCGGTTGTTATTTCATTGTTTGATTTACATGTTTGTGCGGCCCCAATCCACACGCGGGCATCTGCTCTTGTGGTTTGTGGGCTTGTCACTTATATGATTGACCCTGTACATGCTTCTAATATTAATAATAAACTCAACTCAAGTTAAAAGTTAAGTTAATAGCGACAATACCTGCGGAAATTCACGAAATACTCGTGCGTAGGCAACATCCGAAGTTGAAGAACTTATTCTGTGTTCGATTCAAACTGTATACAGTTCGTTACACTAAACGTAAACCACGGAGGAATCTTCAGCCTGAACGGCCGATGAGCAAGGACTCTAGGATGTTCTAGGAACACACAATCATGCGTTATACTTAGCTACACTCGTAACGACAACCCGTTTTAAACTTGAATGTTAAATTTAAAAAATAAAATTTCCTCACCCAGTTCTGATCTTTGTTAAAATTATTTTAATGTCCTAATCCCTCTGGCGGTAAATTGCTGAAAACAGGTACGTCTTTCGTCCAAATGTTTACCGTTGTCGAAGAAAGAGTGTCGACTACCCTATATATTCTTCGACCCTGGTTGGTACAATGGTACCACTTATGGTAACACAAGGGCCGGTAGGGCGGATAATGATAATGCTAGAGGAGGTGAACGTGCAGAATTTATATAGAATTTACATATCCTGACTTGGGATGCCTCCAAGATACGTAAAATTAATGTATGTTTTGGTAGAATTTACAGTCCCCAATGGGAACGTTGTCTGGTTGCTAATTGTCACACTCGGTATATTAATAATAATTATTAGTATTAATAATAATATTATAATTTTAATTAATATATTATTATTAAATATATATATATATATATATATATATATAATAAATCCCGTGGGGTGAGGTTCTGTGAAGGGGAAGTAAGGCGGTCATGTAGGCTCACCAGATTTATAATAATAATAAGTATAATAATAATTTATTCAGCAAAAAATACAATACACGAAGCTGCTAGAGCTTGTATGTGTACTGAAGGACACTACAAACAAAACTTATTAGTCACACAAAATATGAGATCTGTTTAGGGTATACATTTGAGACATTGGTGTAATTAGTATAATTGGCAAAGACTAAATTAAAGTATCAACACTAACAATAAAAAATATATGCAAAGGGTAAGTCGTTATATGAATAAAATACAATATTATTACATTTAGTTAATTCCCAATATCCAGTTTTTTACACATTTTCTCATCTTATTAGCACTGGTAATATTTTTTAAACAGGATGGGATTTCGTTAAATAAGGATGGAATAATATAAGACATGACTCTTTTACCATATGAATTTCTCCAAGGTGAAGTTTGCAACCATGCATTGTTGTTTCTTGAGGGTTTTAGGTTACAGGTTATAAAAGTTGGGGTCAACGTAATTATTCTTAATAATTGTATACTTGTAGAGTTGCTGAAAGTTGAATAATTGATTTTCAATGTTAATGTCCTTTGTAGTTTTTCCATTTCTTTTGCCAAAAAGCACTTTTACTGCTTTATTAATGGTTCTTTGAAGCCTCTCAATTAAATTAGTTAAAGTTGATCCAAAGATGTTGCATGCATATCTGACTTTGGATAGGATTCAAGCTTCGTACAGAGTTTTTTTTTACAGTTTTGTTTATATAATCCATGATCATATAGAGCGTTGGGGTTATTTGTCTGATTTTTCGTTTCAATATGATCGTAAAATTTTCAATTCTGATCAATTTCAAGGCCAAGGTACTTTGTGTTTGTGGTTTGGTTTAATTTTTGGTTTAAGGTTATTTTTTGAGCAACCAATGTTATGGAGATATATAGAACAATGATTTTGATCATATGTGAAGTTGTTATATGCATAAAGCATGTTTTTTTCTGCACTGATTTATAGTTCGTTTTCAGTAAAATAGTCATTTATTTTATCAAAATCATTTTGTAAGTTTTGTGTCATAATTTCTTGATTAAAATTAATCGACATCAGGCAAACGTCATCCGCATACAAAGTTTAAGAAACCAGTAAAATTGTAGACAGTAATATCGTTTAAGTAAATCAAAAAAGTATCGGTCTGAGTACTGAACCTTGTGAGGATACACAATACACTAGTCTGAGAAAGAAAGAAAAGACAACTGCCCCGACTGGAACTCGAATCCAGGACATCCCGATTACTAGCACAAACAAACAAACATACAAGGAGGGAAACAACATTGCTTCTTGGCCTCCACACTAGAAATAATGCAAGTAGTAAATAAATAAAGAAATCACAAGGCAAATGGCAAATGAAGCAAGCAGTCTGCATTAAATACTGGCCTTGTGAGGATACACAATAAACTAGTCTGGGAAAGAAAGAAAAGACAACTGCTCAGGCTGGGACTCGAACGGTAAACGGAAAGTCCTGGGTTCGAGTCCCAGTCGGGGCAGTTGTCTTTCCTTTCTTTCTCAGACTAGTGTATTATGTATCCTTACAAGGCCAGTCTTTAATGCAGACTACTTGCTTCATTTACCCTTTACCTTGTGATTTCTTTCTTTATTTACTACTTGCATTATTTCTAGTGTGGAGGCCAAGAAGCAATGTTGCTTTCCCTCCTTGTATGTTTGTTTGTGATCTTTAGGTCACCACTGAGAAAGCTTGAACAGCTCCTTAGCTCGGCTGGAGCCTGTAGCCAGTACCCGCCCCGATAGCACAGTGGTTAGAGCGCCCGACTAGTAAACGGGATGTCCAGGGTTCGAGTCGCAGTCTCGGAAGTTGTCTTTTCTTTCTTTCTCAGATTAGTGTATTGTGTATCCTCACAAGGCCAGTCTTTAGTGCAGACTGCTTGTTTCGTTTACCCTTTACCTTGTGATTTCTTTCTTAATTTACTGAACCCTGTGGTACTCCGTATTCGACTTCCCTCCATTTGCTGTAAGTGTTGTCTATTTTTACACTGCTAGTTCTGTTTGTAAGATAGTTTATCAAGATATTTAAACATTTGCCTCTAACACCATACTTATACAATTTTCCAAAGAGAATTTCTTTATCCAGAGTATCGAGCGCTTTTTTAAGGTCTATAAAGATAGCTCCAACGTGCTTGCCTTCATGTATGTTATTAATGTATTTTAGTGCATCGATGGCGTTGCTTTATGTTGCTGAAATCCAAACTGTTGTTTATTTACGATTTTATTCCTATATAGAAAATTCATTATTGTGGTGGCAAAAAAATTCTCAACAATTTTATTTAGCACTGGAAGAAAAGTGATTGGTGTGTAATTGTTGTGATTCTGTTTATCTCCTTTTTTGTAGATTGGTCTAAGTACTTATTTTTTCATATTGGAAGGCCACATTTCAGTTTCAATAATTGCCGAGACTAAATTTTGTATAAAGTAGGCTGTTTGCTCTTTAGTTTGAAAAAATTATCCATAAACAAGCCATCATGTCCACAAGATTTTTTAATATTTATAAAATTGATAATTCTTAGAATACCTTAAAGAGTAGGTTTAAGTATTTGAATAAAATTTTCCGTCTTATTTGCATTCAGATGTGGATTAACTTTTTTATATAATAATAATAATAATAATAATAATAACAATAATAATAAATTTATTGCGTTTTCAAATAATAATGATGTAATGGAGGAGGCTAGAATGGAGGACGGCCAAGTTCGTGAAATGCCGACAATCGAGGCAAATTAGGACGTTTGTGACTAACATCGGCTGGATCGAACAATAACTGTGGAAGTATGAAGCTTCAGTGAACCGTTTGAGACATTCGTGAGTCGTTTGAGTAATTATTAGTGAATTTACGTGCATTTTTGATCGTCGGATTGTACGAAGCATGCAAGCGAAAGCTACGGAAGTCAACCTACTAATCTTCTATTTTTTACAACGCGTGCCGAACAACTACTGAATCTTCTAATGGACATCACAATTCTAATTTAATTATGGCACGACGTGGCGAGTGTGAAACCAAAATTGTGATTAATGAGGAAGAGTTTCTAATATGTGCTACATGCAATGGAAAAATTCACCATGACAAAAAGTGCTCGGTACTTTCGGACTCTACGATTAGTGCAATGGGAGAAAAGAAAAAAAAGCCTGGATCTGTCGAAGATGTAGAGTGACAAAAAACCGGAAACACTCTGAAAAAGAAGATGAGCCGAATCACACGAATGATGACGAAGATCCACCCCAACCCAAAGTTGTGGCGAATTTATGTGATTGGAAAAAAAATTGATAAGCTTAAATTTCAAAATGATGAAATACTGGAATCACTAGAACACAAGAACAGATGTACCGCCATGGAAAACGAAAATAAAGACATCATGAAGATCAATGGAAAATTGAACAATGGACATTTTTTTAATTTTAATTTTAATTCAAATTGTTGATACTTTTAAGAAAACCACAGAAGCCAATGATGAAATTCTGAGAAGTGTTGAATTCATAAGCAATAAATATGATGAAGTCATGTTAGGTCTAAAACAAGTTGAGGAGTTCAAAAAACAGGTGAACACAAGATTGGACAACTTGGAAAAAATATACAACACCAACCTCCAAACGGTAGTGATTTTTGTGGAAGCAATGAAGATGAAAACACCACACAAGACATAACTGACATAAAGAAAACAATCAGGACTTTAAAACAATCGCAAGAAGAGAGTAATCAGTACAGAAGAAATAGGAATATAGAGATTTACGGAGTGGAGACCGAACCCAAAGAAGATTTACGAGATACAATACACAAGATTGCTGAAGCTCTTCAACTTAGAAACTGTATTGACAAGGCACATCACCTCCCGCCGAAACATAACAAGACTCTATCAATACTTAGCCAATTTCGAAGCCGTACTGCTAGAGATACATGGCTAAACAACAAAAAAAAGGGGCATGATTACCAGTGACATTTTCGGAAATAATAACACAGACCATATTTACATCAACGAACACCTTACGCCATTCTATAAAGGCTTGCTGTGGAAATCAAAACAGGAACTTAGCCAACATTTCAAATATATCTGATTTAAGGAGGGCAAATTTCAGGTAAAACAAATGAAAAGGACAGAAAACCAAAATTTATCAAAAATGAGGAAGACCTGGCCACATTAATTAACAACGTGGTAAAAAGGTAGATAAAAAACAGAAGCGTACAAACTTATGTTGACACTTGCTGATAATTATTCATAAAATTCAAGTTCGAAAAAGAAGAATTACAAGACAATTACGTAAATGCAATATCTGAAAATTTTAATGAGCTGGATGAACTCATAAACTGTGCTCCATTAAATAACTTAAAATGCTTGCACACTTATATACGCAGCTGTAGACGCCACTGGGACTCTTGGTAGGCAGAATTTTATGCAATTAATATTAATTGGGACTTTATCACCCTTTCTGAAATCTATATCCCAGAAGAGGTATGTGACCATTACTTCATAAAAGGTTATACACAATTTGGAAATTGCAGAATCAACTTAACCATCGGCTAGCAGACAAGCTTTTATTAAAAAACCTAAAGAATACATTAATAATGTTAAAAAGGACAATAATTTTATCCTTCTTGGTGATTTGAAATTAAATATTTTAGAGGGATAACAAGACAGATATTGCATGATATGAAGAAATTTGAAAACTGCATGGCAGCTCTTGGTTTAACTGCCCATATTAACTCACCAACCAGAGAAGAAATTAAGAAAAAAAAACTAGTCAGATCATGTACTGATTTAATTTATAGTACCTTTGTAACTTGTTTATTATAAAAATAAAAATAGTTGATCATTATTTTACTGCAGTTCAAACTTTAAATGAGGAGAATGTAAAAATGTCTAAGGAATCCCAAAATGTTTACTTTCATAAACTAAATCATAATGGCATCATTTTACATTTAAAAACCATGCCTGGAGATATTTACAGTACATGAGAAATCCAAATGATATTTATAAGGAAATTGATGTTGTTGTCAGGAATATATATATATATGTATATATATATAAAACCAACACTGTAATACATAAAAAAGGAAAGAATAAAAAAGCAGAAATACGTATAGACATGAGTGGATGAATCATAATTTACTGGAACTCATCAATAAAAAAAAACGTTGGTAAACTTAGCCAAAGCGAAGCTTAAACAACCGAACATAAAACCAATTGAAGAATATAAAAGCCTTAAAAATGTCGCTAATCAAGTTAATAATGCTAAAACTAACTTTTATAAAACATACTTTAAATCCAATAAACATGATAGAAAAAATATGTGGGCAAAAATTAATGAAATTTGTGGGGCAAAAATAATAAATGAAAATTTGGATAATCAAATTAAAAAAAAAATTGAGGAAACTAATGACCATCAATTTTGTAAACATGTGCGGATTTTTTCATGAATGAGGTCCCTCATCTCAAATCTTTAAAAGCAGCTGGTAGACATAAATTATCTATTATTAATAATTGTGAGGATAGACATAAAAAAACCTGTTCTAATTCAATGCAGATTCTGAAACCAAATAAGAATGATATCATTAATATTATTAAAAACTTAAAACTTAAGAAATCTACTGGTCATGATGGCTTTTTATTAGAGTACTTTGCCAATAGCATGGAACAGACTGCTGAATTTATGAAAATTTTAATAGATGCCATCATTGACACTGAAACTTGGCCTGACGAACCAAAAAAAAACAGATAGTAAGACCACTTTATACGAAAGGTGAAAAAATATATACAGTAACTATCGACCAATTGCCTGGTTTCCTGTTCTTAATAAAATTATTGAGAAATATTTTGCGAACTGTATTCATAAATTTCTAAACAAATTTCAACTATTAAATAAAAATCAGTTTGGATTTAGAAAGGGAATTGGAACTTTAAATGCACTTAACCCTTAAATGCATGAATTATTTTCTGATATTTTTTTTTATGGACCATATGATAGTTGGGTCAGTCGGGGGATTCGAACCAGCATTCGCAGGGTTTGGAGACGAGGACGCTGACCACTAGGCTGTTGCTGCTCGCTTTGCTCGGGGTCCCCGGGGACCCCTCACAAAGCTTGCAGTGCGAGTTGGGACTTAGTTTTTTCACGTTTAGTCAGCTGTTGCCTGCAGGCAACGTATGCAACATGGGATTAATGTAATCAACAAGGATATTTTGAATGAACTGAATAAGAGTAAACATGTTGGTGTTATTTCAATTGATCTAAAAAAAAAGCCTTCGATAGTATCGATGAGAAAATTTTGTAAAATAAATTATGGAATACTGGCTATTAGAGGAAAAATGCTTCACATTTTGGCAAATTATATGCATAATAGACAAAGTGTAGCAAAAATTGCAGTTTCTCAAAGTGATTGAAACATCGTTCAATACGGGGTACCACAGGGATCAATTCTTGGTCCCCTACTCTTCATAATTTACACAAATGATTAGCTTGAAGAAACTTTCATTGTAAAATTGCCCTGTAGGCTGGTGATATTCTTATGATTTCAATGAATAAGAAACAAGAAAAATGATCTTAAATATACAAAATGATGTAATCTGAATCATTATCTGCATAATAATGAATTATTTATTAATAACGAGAAAACATATTTTTTGCATGTGACGACCTTACATACTGAAAAGAAAAAATGTACAATTTACTCGCACAATGAAAACTATTTGACTAATCTAATTCGTAATAAATGCCCACAAATTAAGCAAGTTGCATCATTGCGTTACTCGGGAATCTTAATTGACGAAGACTGGGAATTTTATTCGCAGATTGAAAATCTAAAGAAATATTTACGTAAAATTATTTCTACTCTTTACCTAATAAATAAAACTTTTGTCATCGAAATTAAAAAAATTCTATACGAGTCATGGATACTTTCTCAAGTACGTTATGCATGTACCATTTTTGGATCAACAACTGAAAAGGATATTGAAAGATTTCAGAAAACTAAATAAAGCAACTAAAGCTCTTTTTGGAATTCACACAACTCCTCGACAAAAGATATATTAAAAAATACAATCTTTTAAGTTTTAATAAATTGCTCAAAATAACATTGATTGTAAACTCTTATTATGACAATACTTATGAAAAGAAAATGTACAGAGAGGGTCGAAACTTTTCCGCTTGGTTGCAAGTACCAACATAGAGAAATTCGTATGGCAGAAGATGCCTGGAATTTGCCATTCCAACAATCCTTAATGAGATACCCCTTGAAATTAGAAAAAGCAAATAAATAGAGAAAATAATAAAATGATTATAAAAAATTGGCTTTTAAGCCTATTATAATACTTTAATTGAAAACTGGCATGTGTGAATTCACTGATTAAGGAAAATATGTATATATTTTGTTGTTATTTGTAAATATTGATATTTCAGTGCACTTACAAGCCATGTTGACTTCGTGCATGTACATGCTCAATTGCTGTACCATACTATACGGTATACTGACGGCGATTATAAATGAATTCAAAAATATAAATTTAAATGAACTATGTAATAAATTTAATGAACATTACGAATCAGTGGTTCAAAAAATTAGTTTGAAATATGTAATGATGAAACAAATTTTGAAAGAAATGGATAAGCAAGCGGGTAAGGTTAATAAAAATGTAGCGTCTATGGGAATAATTGATTTTGATAGAATTGAAATAAAAAATACTTTAAAAGAAATAAAGGTTAAAAAAGCAATGGGTTTTGATGGGGTTTCGATGAAACATTTAAGGGAAACAGAAGAAGAAACATCCATTTTTTTAGAAAAATTAATTAACAGTATACTAAAATGGGAAAAATGGCCAGAGAATTGTAAAGTACAAGTAATAAGACCAATATATAAAAAAGGAAAAAAGAATGAATTTATTAACTATAGACCTATATCTTTATTACCAGCTATTGATAAAATCATCGAAAAACTATTTAACAACAGAATAACCAACTACTTAGGAAAAAATGAGATACTAAGTAAAAATCAGTATGGATTTACAAAAAATAAAAATACAACTGATGCTCTCTGTACATTAAATGACTGGGTATCTGAAGCTTTGAACATTGGTAAATATGTAGGAATAGCATTTATTGACCTACAAAAGGCGTTTGACACGGTAAATCATGACAAATTATTACAAAAATGTAACATGTATGGTTTAAGAGGGAAAATGGAGAACATCCTTAAAAGCTACATGAGAAATAGAAAATTTTGCACTAGAATTAAAAATATGCATAGTAACCTTTCTTATATGAAGATTGGTGTTCCACAGGGATCAAACCTGGGACCACTTTTATTTTTAATATACATTAACGAAATAGAAAAAATTCTTGAATATACAAAAATGGTACTTTTTGCAGATGATATAGCAATTGTATCAATTAACTATAATAAAAGAATTATGGTAAAACACTTACAAAGTGATCTAAATAAAGTACAAAATTGGCTTTTAGAAAATGAATTATTTATTAATGAAGAAAAAACTGTTTGGATGGAGATAAAAACTGCTCATATGATTAATGAAAATAAAGAGAAGATATTTTTGCATACTGAAAAATGTTTCATAAACCACACTGCAACAGATGTAACATTGTGTAACAAGACATGTATTGAAATTAAGAAAGTTAATTCTTTCAAATATCTTGGAATAAATTTAGATGATAGATGGAACTTTAATAATCACATAACTATACTAATAAAAAAAATAAGAAGCATTTTACCAAAATTATATACATTAAAAGATATACTTAGTAAAAAAATTCTACTAACAATTTATTACGCATGGATTGATTCACACTTGAGATATGGGATTGAGGTTTATGGAAATTGCAGTAAATATATGATGGATAAATTACAAAGTATACAAAATAAAGCAGTGAAAATACTTTTCAAAAAAATAAATTCGGAGGAAAAAACAAAGGAATTGTTGTAAGGAATAAAATTTTAAACATAATGAGGTTAAAAAATTTGGTCATTATTAAAAAATATTTTTTCAAACAAAGCATTTTACAAAAGATGTTAAACACTAGGTCGTTAAATAGAAAGAATAAAAGAAAATTTACATTACCGAAAATTAGAAACGAATACGGCAAAAAAAATTCGTACTATTACATTGCAAATACATTTAATAACTTGGACGTAGGTTTTGATAAGTGTAGTACGTTTAGAGAATTAAACAGAATAACAAAAAACCCATTAATGATAAATGAAGATTGATTTAAGGAAGGGGTACTTTAGATAATATAATATACTAACTGAGGTATGAGATAGCACATACAAGGGCTTAGATGCCCTTCGTGCATCTCCTTTTGTAAAATAGTTTTTTTGATTTTGTTTTCGTATTAATTTATAGTATTTGTATTAATCATCATTTTATGAGTCGATATAGATAGAATATATTTGTGTTGTTGTTGCTGTAACATAAAATGAAATAAATTATATTATTATTAATATTATTATAAAAAAAATTATTATTATTATTATTATTATTATTATGATTATGTCCAAAAACATAGCTGCCCCCATGGATTGTACTGCTAATTGCTCCTGTTGAGGGTTGGATTTTCTGCTATTCCTAAAGGTCTGTAGACATCTGTGAAGTGATAATCTAATCCATGAACATTGTATGACCAAGTTGAGCCCTGTTTGAAGACTGTGTGTTGAAAATTGACCTTGCAATTAAGACTGAATTTGAGGCAGATGTTGTTTACTTTTGTAAGCAGAGAATATGGCCAAAAAAAGTTTTAACCCAGATTCATTCCGGTGTGTAATCCGGATTAAACCAAAGACTCAACCTAGTTCCAAAAGTTGACATTTTCGAACAAACTTTTTTTTTCCCACTTCTTGAATTGTGTTGACTTATTGTGGCCAGTGCAAGCAAAAATTAAGCTCCCAAGGGGACTTTGTGACATGCTTTGCTAGTTGTAATAATAGTTACCATTATGATGGATGTTCAGGAATCAAAGCCTCAACTTGGAATGGTAAATCTGGATCAGCAAAACAAACATGGAAATGTCTGAAATGTAGAGGAGGTAAAAAAGGTTCCACATCAGATCCTAAGGACGAAATACCACCAACACAAGATAAAGATCATATAAATGAGGTAATAGAAACAGATAAACTGGCCCATGAAAAAGCTACAGTCTCTAACCTACAAGATAATGATCTTAGAGCTGCTATTTTACAGACACAAGAAAATGTTCGAGAATTAATGTCCTTGAAACCAGAAATGGCAAAGGTTTTGGAATCAATAAACTTTATTAACGGAAAATATGAAGAAATGAAAGCAGAGAACATTATGTTGAAAGACAGGATGAAGAAATTAAAAGACACTGTGAAGAACCTACAGGTTGGAAACTCCATCCCCCAAGACCTTGAAAAAACGGTAAATCAAATACAGCAGGACCAGAAAGAATCTGAGCAATATTCACGAAATAGAAATATTGAAATATTTGGTGTTGATATGATCAAAAATGAAAACATGAAAGACACTATCCATCGTATTGTAGATGGATTTGAAATTAATAATTATCGAGATGATCAAATTGAAAGAGTGCATCGATTGCCAAGTAAAAATAAAACTCTGCCCCAATCCATAGTAGTACAATTTAAATTCCGTGAATACAGAGATGCATGGCTTCAATCCAGAAAGATGCTTGTAACTAATGACTACATTTTTCAAAATGGAAACGACAAAAGAATTTTTATTAATGAACACCTGACACCACTCTACAAAGCCTTATTCTGGAAGACCAAGCAATATGCAAAAGATAACGACTATAAATATGTATGGTTTAAAGAAGGGAAAATCCACATGAGAAAAAATGAAGGAGAAAAAGAGATTATATTTGTAAAATCAGAAGCTGATCTAGTTAAAAATGTTCAAACTAAAACCATACCACACAATGGAGGAGAATGAAAAAGCATATGTAAATGAAATATATGCTGAATCAATTGATGTGAGTCACAACTTGCAAAAAATTCACAGTGGGCAAATAACTCTTTTGCATGTTAATATTAGGAATTTAAGAAAAAATTGGGATATGTTTAAGCATGAACTTGACGTAATGAATGTAAAATGGGATGTTATTATGGTCTCAGAAATTAGTATTAAGTGTGAAAAAAATTCCTTATATAGTATGGTAAATTATGATTCACATTGGATAAACAGACAGGATACTAAATTAGGTGGTGGTCTGGTTGTTTTTGTTAAACAAGGTGTAAAGTGTACTGTCAGCGAATTGAAAATTGTTCAAAATGATGCCATGTTAATAAACATGTGTAAAAATAGTATTAAATTAAGTATATTGCTATTATACAGACAACCAATCACAAATGTTTCGAATTTTTTTAAAGATTTAGGTAGAGTTTTAAAAGGGTTCGATAAAACTGACAATATTATTGTTATTGGTGACATTAATATTGATCTACTTGATAAAAAGGATGATAAATATAAAAACCAAAGTCAGTATGGTAGACATTCTTATGAAGTTTTCACGGCAAAATTAGGTTATGAACCTAAAACCAACTCCCCTACAAGAGTTGAAGTAAGAAAAAATAATATCACCAAATCATGCATCGACCATATCTTTTTTAAAACAAAAAATTGTCAAGTATTGGGTTCACAATCTGTGAAAAACTAGCAGACCATTACTTTGTAGGATTAATAGTAGACCCAAATGAAGTGAGTGTGTGCCTTCAGGAAAAGCTGAAGGACAAATCAAAGATGTTTCGAAATGATGAAAATATAATTAAGGAACTGAATTGTGTTAACTGGTCGTATTTACGTCAGATGAACTCAACTAATGAAATGTATAATGCAATTGAATCAAAAATTGATGGAATTTACAAGAATAATACTAGAACAAGTTTTATTAAAAACAGAACAGCTAGCAACAAACTAGTCCCAAAGAAAAAATGGGTTACTCCTGACATCCTGCGTGACATAACCACGAAAAACAAACTCGGAAAAAGATTAAAGACAAAGAAATTGTCGATTCTGAAATTTTACATAAATATAAGGAACTGAAAGCTAAAATAGCAAAAAATATTTATCTGAATAAACCAAAAATTATTAAAGATTCCTTGCAGCTGGAGAACAACAAAAAAAGAATATGTGGCAGAAAATTAATGAACTTACTGGGAATAAAAAAGAAAACATTGATGAAAAGCTGTCCAACATTTTTCATAGAGAAGGTATAAAGGTTGCAAGAAACAATTTTAATAATAATTTTGTGTCACAAGCTACAAAATTAAGAAATAAATACAATTATAATGGAAATGGGATAAAGCAGAGAGAAGCTAAACCTTGTGTAAAGCACACCATGTTTGTTAAGGGTGCAGAACCATTGGAGATTATAAAGATTTTGCGAGATATGAAATCCAAATACTCTGTTGGAATTGACGGTTTTATGGTTGATCACTTTAAGAAGAGTAGTGATAACTCTGCTATTTTCTTTTGTTTTCTCATTAACAGTATAATTGAAAAAGAGGATTGGCCAGATAGACTAAAAATTCAAGTTTTACGACCTATTTTTAAAAATGTTGTGAAAGAAGACTATAATAATTACAGACCTATTGCCCTTCTGCCAATTATAAATAAAGTCATTGAAAAGTTCTTTGCTCTTCAAATTGAAAGGTTCCTTGATAAAAATAAAGTCATCATAACACAACAATTTGGATTCCAAAAATTAAAAGGTGCGACTGATGTTCTTAAACTTATTAATGAAATTATTGCCAAAGCATTAAATCAAGGGAAATTTGTAAGTGGTGTGCTCGTTGATATACAGAAGGCATTTGACACTATTGATAGAGATATTCTTCTAAAGAAAATGATTAATTATGGCCTTCGGGGTAAAATACATGCAATTTTAAAAAGCTATTTTAAAAATCGAACTAGCTGTGTCAGATTGAATAATGAAAACAGTAATATTATTGATTGTGAATTTGGTGTTCCACAAGGCTCAATTTTGGGTCCTTTGTTGTTTTTGATTTTTATAAATGACTTGGAAGATTATCTTGGAGAAGCAATATTCCTTCTTTTTGCTGATGATGTAATCTGTCTCTCTATACATTATATTTACGATATAATGATTAGAACACTTCAGCATGATTTTGACAAGTTTTGTGACTGGTGTTCTGCAAATGAATTATTCTTAAATGAACAAAAAACTGTTTGTATACAATTTCATACACCACACATGGTAATTAGAAACAGAAAAATTATTATTGCTCACAGGCAGTGTTGTAAAAGAGATGGCAGTTGTAATTCTATGTGTTTTAAACTCAAGGATGTAAATGAAGTTAAGTATCTTGGTCTAAACATTGATAAACATTGGAAGCATGACATACACATTCAAAAACTGATTACTAAACTGAAACAGATTTTACCCAAGTTGTATAAAATTAGGAATCTTTTAAATAAAGAAAACAAATTAATTGTTTATAATGCATGGATAGCTTCCCATCTTCGTTATGGGATAGAAGTTTATGGTTTTGCAACTTGTGATCTTATCCAGAAGTTGCAGAGAATACATAATAAGCCTGTCAAGATATTGTTTGGCTGTGGACATAATCTATCCACAAAAGATATTTTTAAAAAAGAATAAATTTTTAATGTTACACAACTACGAGATTATACTGTTATGTTGAAAAGATTCTTTATTGAAAAGACCAGCTATGAAAGTCTGAAATTAAGAAGGCCTAACAGACACAGTAAAACAGTGCTACCAACAGCTAAGTGTAGAAACAGCTATGGTACCAAATGTTTAGACTTTTATTCACCTACATTTTTAATCACCTTAGTGAGTCATTTAACACTGTAAGAAGTTTTTCTGAGCTTAAAAGGTCTTTGAAAAAAATGGTTTTTCCTCAAATTAATTTTTAACTGAAGTCATTAGTAATTTTATATCGTATACACCAGCATTGTTGACTACTGTCAAATTCCATTTTTTATTGTAAATAACTTTAATTTTAATCTTTGGTAACTAGTTTTATTTTTAAAATAACTCTTTGAAGCCATTTTAATGTATGTTAATTTTAAGTTGTAGCCTAAATAGTTTTATTTTTATTATAATAAGTTCAATATTATTAACTGTTTGCTTTGCACACACAAGTTCCAAGTGAACTTCGTGCCTTTGTATTTATACAGTGTAATAAAGCATTATTATTATTATAATTAAAAAAATTATTGTACTTAACACACACGTTGTACAATTGAATAAAGCTATATTATTATTATTAATAATAGAAATAATTCTTGAATACAAAAATTGCAAGCAATCTGTGACTCGCAATATCCTCTTAGCAAAAAATGCGTTTTATAAAAACTTTATTTCTGGAAACAAATTTGATAGTTCCAAAATCTGGGATAAACTTAATCATTTAATGGGAAAAAAACAAAAACAAAATATTGATGAACACCTCAAAAACACCTTCACAAATGTAAAAACTGCCTCCCTTTGTAACTCCTTTAATAATGAGTTTCGTTCACAAATTGGTAATCTAAAAAACAAAAATAAACATACAAGAAGATGTCGAAATATACTGGCTAAAAACAAAAAACAAATTAATATGCAACATAATTCCATCGCTATTCTGCCACCTACAATTTACGAAATTATAGAAATTTTAAATAATATTGCAGTAAAAAAATCTACAGGATACGACGGTCTCCTTATGGACCATTTTGTCAAAACCAAGGAAAATTCTTCTATTTTTCTCCAAAAACTTATCAACGTAATACTTGATTCTGAGACTTGGCCTGACAAACTAAAAAAACAAATCCTTCGACCTGTGTACAAAAAGGGTGTCCGCACTGACTACACCAACTACCGACCAATTGCTTTACTGCCTTCAATAAACAAAATTGTTGAAAGATTTTTTACAAACAAAATCGAAAACTATTTTATTAAATATAAACTGTTTAACATTAGGCAATTTGGCTTCCAAAAAGGTAAGGGGACCACCGATGCGCTTCTTTATATTAACAACCACATTTGTCGTGCTCTAAACGAGGGCAAATTTGTCAGTGCTCTCCTCATTGATCTTCATAAAGCCTTTGATACGCTTAATTTTGACATCCTTAAAGCTAAACTTGGCAAATACGGAGTCCGTGGAAAAATACAAAACATTCTTTTGAGCTACCTTACGGATAGAACCTGTAGTGTGAAAATTGACGATTGCCTTAGTGAATGGACTGATATTAAATATGGTGTTCCTCAGGGTTCGATCCTTGGCCCCATTCTATTTCTGATTTACTTAAATGACATAAATGATTTTAATTGGAACACTTATCTTACTCTCTTTGCTGATGACATCTTCCTACTGTCCATAAATGTAGACAAAGATACAATGATCTATAATCTGCAAACCGATTTCAATTTAATTAATGAATACCTTTTTGCAAATGAACTTTATATTAATGCAGATAAAACTTGTGTCCTTCCCTTTTCTACTTCACACATGACCTTGGAAAATTTCGACATTAAATTACACAACCCTAATTGCAATTTTACTGAAAATAGTAGGACCTGTACCTGCCAGAGTCTAAATATTGTTAAACAAACTAAATATCTTGGTATTGTGATTGACAGAAACTGGAAATTTTACGACCATATCAATAACTTAATCACCAAGGTCAGGCAGTTCCTTCCTGGTCTTTATAAAATCAGGGATATTCTGGACGAACATAACAAAAGACTTATTTACAATACCTGCATACTTTCTCTTGTCAGATACGCATGCCCTATTTTTGCTTATACTTCTTCTGGATACATTGACCGTCTTCAAAAAATACTAAATAAAGCTTGTAAGATTTTATTCAGAGATGTCAGCTCCACAAAAAAAACATCAAATCTTTTTCAAGAGAAATCTCTGATGACCTTTAGGCAAATTTCTGATTTTACAGTAATTACACTAAATTACTTTAACAAAGATTACAATATACCTGTGCAGAGAGTGATCCGGAACAATAATAATTGGCTTACCATTCCTTCTTTCAGGAACTCTTACGGAATGAGAACCATGAATTTCATTTCACCATCTTTGCTTAACAAACTTCCCATAAATTTGCGCGAAATTAGGAATAAATATAGATTGAAAAAAGAATTAAAAATTTGGATGTTCTCAAAGAAATAATGCTCCTGTTTTAACCTGTGATTTTATTTTATGATAGTAACTTTTCTTATTTACTGTTTGCATTGTACTTTTTCTAAAAAAAAAATTGACAACCTGTTAAACCTTATAATTATAAAACTTGAAAATGTATTTTAAAAAAACAACACTGTTTTTACCTGTTTTGACCTGTTAGTAACTTTTATAACTTCTACAATTATAAAACTTGAAAATGTATTTTAAAAAACACTGTTTTAATCTGTGATTATATTTTTGATAGTAACTTTTCTTACTTACTGATTGCATTGTTAAGTTTTCTGAAAAATATGACAACCTGTTAAACCTTATAATTATAAAACCTGAAAATGTTTTTAAAAAAACACATCTGATACCTATTTATCTTAATTATTTATTATGTTAAATGGCACATACAGTCTGCGGACTCGGGCCTTCAGATGTAAACCATTATGAATAAATTATTATTATATTATTATATTATTATTATTATTATTATTATAATTATTAATTATTATTATTATAATCATATAATAGAAACAATGAAAACATTACGGAGATTATGCCCAAAAATCTATAAATTAAGAAAAGTTTTAGATAAGAAACAGAAGAAAATAGTTTTTGATGCGTGGGTATCAAGTGTAATTAGATATGGGATTGAAATATGTGGACATGCATCAGAATACTTATTGGAAAGATTGCAGAAAATACAAAACAAATTAATGAAAATTTGTTTGGGAATAAAAATAATGAAGTACAAACAGAAACACTTTTTAAACAAAATAAATTATGAAAATAAGACAAATTAAAACTTTGGTTATATTAATAAAATATTATTTTGATAATAGATTTAAAATACGATCTTCCAGTTTATGCAAAACAAGAACTATAAAATATAGTTTTGAATTATTTGCTTGGAAAAATTTATACGGTAAAAGAAAACGAGAATATTACATACCTAACATTTTAAATTTAAATTGTAGTTTATTTACACAAGTTAATAATATCGAAAAATATTATTAACTTGTGTAAATAAACAACAATTTAAATTAAGAATACAAGACTATTTACTTAAAAATAAAAAAATAATAATATTAAAGCTTTTGTAAATAATGTTAAAATTGTTTACAATTTACTTCTGTTGTGTAGTGTTGAATGTTTGAATTGGCACAATTTGTAATTATTATTATTATATGTTTAAAAATCGATTACACTGTAATCCTCCACATGGGGAGGGAAACTTGTACTATGGTGTGATTTATTATTTATTTATTATTATTATTTTTTTTAATATTTATTTTATTTTATTTTTTTATTATTTTTATAACTTTGTCTTGAAGCTCACACAAACTGTTGTATAAACAGTTTCGAGGGTTACTTCTGTAACTAATTGAAATAAAATTATTAACATAAAAAAATACTATTATTATTCTTATTGATTTCATTTTGATTTACTTTTATTTGCTCCCTCCCTCCCACAAGAAAAATTCTTGATTGTGCTTTTGGCATTCATTACATGTTTGATGAGGGGAGATGGGCCAAATAAAATTTTGCTTGCATAAAGGACCGGCCTAAGTTCGTTACACCACTGCGGTAGATTACACTTATTTATTTTTGCTGTGGCAGGTGCATAGCGATAAACCCGTATGGCGCTGTACTGTCCATTGTTTGGGCTGCATATTGTTTTCGGGTTGTTAGCGGTTGTAGAATTGCAAATGTTATACTTTGGGTAAAACGTAGGCCAACTTTAATGTTGGCCTGGGCCCAAATAAAGATATTTATGTGAAGTGCAAATGCCGTGTTTAATCCCATAATCCATGAGACCTCCATCCAACAATTTTATAATTAAAATAAATAAATGAGCGTAGTAATATAGCCTTGTCCGTCTTGTCCGTCTTGTCCGTCTTGTCAGTTTGTCTTGCAATATAGCCTAGCCCGCTACTCTCATTCATTTATTTTAATTCCAAAATAAATAGGTGTAATCTTCTGCAGTGGTGTAACGAACTTAGGCCTGTTCCTTATGAAAGCAAAATTTTATTTAGCACGTTTCCCCTCATCAAACATGTAATGTATGCCGAAAGCACATCCAAGAATGTTTTTCTTGTGGGAGGGAGGGAGCAAATAAAAGTTAATCAAAGTGGGGTCCGAGAGTTCAACTAAAGTACCTAGGGAGGAGAGTGGTATACATCCTCCAGAACCCTGTACGACGACTTATTTTTTAGTTGCAGCCTCCCTCCGTGTCTGTTGGTGTGGTGTGCCTAAGATTCTTAGTAGCCATTTTTTTATTTGGTTAGATCGAGGTACGAGTCGTATGTATGTCTCAACCCTAACCCACTCAAGTATCATGCAAACTGACACACAGATGTGTTTACATCTAAACACGGCAAAATGAGTTAGTTACCATAGCTAACTTGGCAATTAACTTTAAAAGTGTAACAAAGTCTGCAATAGATTATGTAAAAAAAATAGGTTGACTGTTAAAAAAAGGGCGAGTGTAACAATCAGTACCAAACGACAGCAAAACAATTACAGCTTCATTGTGTATGTTTACGCTAGCTATATAAACTACAGGACACGTAAATGCAGTTGACAAATAAATACAGATACAAAACGTACTACAGGTCTTTAAAATCTACAACAAAATGCACATTTGGATTCAATATAAAAACGGCAAAAGCAGGGAGGAGTGATCTGGGTAGGGGGATATAGGGAAATGGACAGGAAAACACAAATAGGACTAAAATAAATAGGTAATGGCAAAATGTATCAGAGAATGCAATGATTGAGTTAGTGAAGCAAACGAAACCAGCATTTGTTAGCCTCCTCGAGGCAATTACCCTCCCCTACCCAAATATAATTACGCCCCTTACCCGAACTATGTGGCTTCTCTTTGCAACCTTTCCCTAGATAGATAAATAAGCTGCATAACCTCCACTGGCGTGCGATAATCCAGGCCCGTGCGAAGCACTCACTTCGGCTAGTATCAAGCCAACTGCTTCCCACCCACGCACCAATTTGAGTATACTTACAGAAAATATCTCTACACGACGACAAGCCGTAGATGACATCATTCCTTAGCAACTTTTGTTTTCATTAATATAGGTTAGTTCATTTTTGAGTTATTAACTTTAACTCGACGACAAGATTGCATAATTCTGACAAACTACATTCAGAAACCTTACCATTTTTCTTACCTGCAGTTAAAAGAGTGATTGAAAGTATCAGTAACGCATTCTTCATGACAAGCAGCGTAGTCTTGGATGGAAACACATGGTTTACTTTTTTTATTAACAAACTGAAACTATAAGGAAAAAGTAAGGTTTTTCTCTTTAGAGTTTAAAGTTGGGTATCCACCAACGTAAAATCTTAAAATACTACCGTGGATCCCTCTCTTGTGTGTTAATCATTCATCTTCACAGCTTGCTTTAAGCTGTCCGAGAATATGCGAGATTTTCACCAAATAATTTCCGTAACTTTAGCTCATGTTTGTTTCTTTGAAAACCTTTTCTTGGTGCATTCCTTCGCTTGCCGCAAAACTTTAACGTTATCAGAGGCACTACATAATGCCACAGTAGATTCTACAGGTTTTTCGGTTGGTGAATAGCCATCTTTATTTCATTTAGCATTTGGCAATGCATCACACGTGCACTTAATAGAACAATATAGATGAGACTACATGGAGACAAAAGCACACCTCCTATTACTCTCGAATGGTGTTAATCATAGTACCAAAAGGATTTGGAGGGATCTGTTAATATTCAACAGACTTATGCCTAACTGAACGAACTATTGATTTAGCCATATTTACTTAGCAACTTAACTACGGGAACAAATCAAACCTTATGACCAATTATTTTTTTCGTAAATATCTGAAGTCACTAAAGAATTAAATTACAAATTGATGTAAGTCATAATAACTAATACAAAGGTTAAGTGGAAAACAAGCTATCAACAAAACGTATTTACCACAAAAATTGTAGCGTATAAGCTATGCACTTATGTTTCATTTGAATGACCTCACCCGGATTTGAACTAACGAACCACTCTTCACAGATCACTACCATACTATCTTTACCAAAACTAGTGGCGTCCCTTGCTTCACTCGTTCATTCCGCGTCGTCTCGCTACGCTCGAGAAGCTTTCATGCTGCAACTCTTGTGCTGCTGATAGACATTCCACATCTAAAACGATCAAGCAAATGGTCGGAGTGCAGTACGCGTTTTTCGTAAGGCACACTGCATAAACAAATGATAACCATAAATCATTCCAATAGTCTGGCCATCCGAGAGCTACGTAAGCGTCGATCCATGCTTCCAGTAATTTCTTAGATTCCAAGAGGATCATGTGCTGATTATTTCGACGCAAACTAATTGTAATTACGGCTCACAGTTCGTCCATCACATTCCTAATCGTACCTGCATTTCACCTATATCATTCAAATACACGATTTGTTTATTTGCACATTTGTACGTCTTTTCCTCCAGAAGTAATCCCCTACGAAGGTGAGAGATGAAAGTATTGATAGAGCAAGCGAAACACACAATGAAAAGGTTTAGTTTACGGGGAAATCGCTCGATTTGCTCGTTCAATCCACGCACCTCCGTGCTTCAGAAACACGAATGTTTGACACCGTTCCAGATCTACGGGTCTGTTTTTTTCATGCTACAAGTCAGTTATATACAAAACCATTTTTAAGATCTATATGTAGTGTGTTTCAAAATACGTCGTCCTTTTAGGTAATTTTTTCCGTGTATCCTTTCCAGTTCATCTCGCTTCGCTCGAGGTGGTGTTCATGAACAAACTATGACGTCATGAACAAACCTCATGAGGGTTTAAAATAACTTTGACGTAATTTTTCAGGTTCTTTCGCTTATTTGAAGTTCATAACATCAAGTTACAGCGATGAAAATAGGCCTATACTGAGCGCAATTTAATTATCTTTCGTTTGGTCCTATTCCATCTTTGTACCTGCTTTAGTTCCAGAGGAGTAGAGGTACAAACAAACAAACACACACGCACGCACATCATACGTCCTTTAATGATGTAGATGACCATTAAATTCGTAGGTATCGTCGTGGTAAATTTTGAGAAGGTGTACTAACGTATAAAAGACTATGAAAAATCTTAAATTTACGGAATTTGTATTAAATCCCCAAGCCACTTAGAAGCAGCACAGAATGCTGCTAAGGATGCATGTACATGTTTTCCTAATGTTTGTTTCCTAATGATTTTTTTAACCAACCTGCTTTAACAAACTATGAACAAGGTATGTTTCGAGATACAAGGAGTATAAGGTTTTATGTTAATACCGACTTTCTTCCTACAAAATTATACGTGTATGAGTATTTATGTAGCAATCCGATCGTAATCATAGGAATATCGGTTTGAATCCTTATGCTAGCCCCTTTCCTTACAGAACTTCATTCTTTTCAGAAAGTGTCCGTTAGGAGTAAAAACTCAAAAAGCTAATTTACATGATAATTAGTTTTACTTTAGACGACTTAGGACTCAACCATTTAATTATAAATCATACCTAAACGAAAATATTACAAGCCAAAACGTGAAGTGTACCGTAAAAAAGGGGGTTATATGATTGAAGTTTCACTTTACTTGTTAAAAGGTACACGGATAAAAATTGATAATTTTTTAATTGAAATAATCAAATGTACAATTGAGAAAACTGCATCTGTTTAAGTGCTGTTGTGCTTTACGGAAAATATATGATTGTTAAAGCACAACAGCACTAAAACAGATGGAAATTTGTCAATTGTACATTAGAATACTTCAATTAAAAATCAACAATCTTTATCCGCATACCTTTTAACAAGTAAAGTGAAACTTCAATCATATAACCCTCTTTTTTAGGGTACACTTGACGTTTTTGTTTGTAATCCGTGTACCTTTTTTACGGTTATGGCCTCGTGCTACAAAGGTTTATTGCATGCAGTCAATTGTTGCTGGCCACTTTGAAACAATTCAACTCAGCTCTGTAAGCGTGCATCCACGAAATAAATACGCCATTTGAATTTCGACACGAAAAATCACACATACACAAAAATGTGATGCATGAAACGTCAGCAAATTGAGGATTGCCGTGCATAAATAGAGCACAAAATATTAAAGAAGAAAATAAACATTATCTAACCTACAGGTAAAACCTCTATGGCGGAAAGTGGGTGACAAAAAATTATTAAGTAATTATTTTAGCGTCCATGCTATTTTTGCACTAAATTTAACAGTTAAGATTTTTTTTTAAGGAAACAGCCACGAAACTTGTTTTTCGTATACTTTTTCAAAACCTGGGACGTAGGGTCAGGTTAAAAAACAAAACATTTGATCCTTTTCTCCCTAAAACTGTTGGTGAGGACGTTTTGGTTTTTGTGCAGAGGTGTTGACTTAGTATTTACCTATTACCTCTACTAGAGTTATGATGGTTAGAATGCCTTTCTGGTCACCAATAGGAATTTAGTTAATGAATGCATGACGAATTACATGTTATATTAGTTAATTATTTTTTCTACAGCACTAAATGCCGAAATGGTATAAATCTATTCTTATTTATTTAGGATCATTCATGTTAATATCACACGTACATTCGAAATTCTGGGTGTCATCGTTTATCAGAAAAAGGAACATATACATGTGAGAGTTTGTCCACAGCTTTGCATAGGGCCTAAATGACGTCAACTTTAACTACTATAAGCGAAACGAGCACTAGACGAGTTGAAAGATAAAAATATAGCCTACTAGTGCACAATACAATTACAAACACTAGTGTCAAGTGTGCCGGAAAAAAGGGTTATATTATTGTAGTTTCACTTTACTTGTTAAAATGGATACGGATAAAAATTGATGATTTTTAATTGAAATAAGCAAATGTACAATTGCGAATATTGCATCTGTTTAAGTGCTATTGTGCTTTACGTTTTAAATATGTGATTCGTACAGCTCAAAGGCATCGAACAAGAATAAAAGAATAAACAAAAATCATGTCAGACACTTCTAATAAAATAAAATTAAAAAAATTTTTAAAACAAGAACCTGTAGTGTCCGCTGCCTATCTTGAGTTCGGCAGAGAACGAAGACAGATAATCGATTGTACGTTTTTGGTAGCAGAGTGCCTTGTTGATAGTCAGGATGGTTAAAAAAAAACAATGGCGGCCGTCGACTAAAGCCGCCCTCTCCAGGAAGACTTAGCCGCTCATAAAATACTTGCAGGACTCAAGATACGCCGCACACACAATATGCATTGCTGGCCGAAACAGCAAATACAGTAGGAAGCCCAGTAAGACGACCTCTTCAACGTGAGTGAAGCCAGATGAGATCCTCACGCATTATATACTCAAGGTGAGCAGGGGGGTGTGGGAAGATGGCTTAAGTTTTTCAGTTGGGATAGCCCCAACTGTTTATTATTGGTGCGTATTCTTTCATGTTTTTGTTTTCAGGTGAAATGTGATTGTGAACAGGTGGTTGATGTGATAAAATAACTAGAGCTTCCAGATTAATTATGGCTCCAAGCTGAAGGAAACCACCTGGCTTGACTTCTAACCTTCACTCACAGGGAATAATTATGTCGTCTTGCTGGGCTTCCTACTGCATTTGCGTTTGACGCTTCCTACTGCGTTTGTTGTTTTAAAAAAATTGTAAACTTTATTTTATTAGGAGTGTCTGCCATAATGTGATTCTTGTTTAATTTTTTATTCTTGTACGATGCCTTTAATCTGATTTTAACACTTGATAACAGGGTGCATATATCTCCGTAACGTCGTGTTTTATCGTTTTACTTGTACAGTAGTCGACTATATTTTAATCTTTAAAATTTAACTAATGGTATTTGAAATTATGAAGGTAAGGTGGATGTTCTGTACCCTTCGTCTTAGATCGGTTTTTAAAATGTTTTAATCTTTTGTGGCCTATTGTTGAATGTTTATTTTTATATAGCCTACTGCCGAATGTTTATTTTTATGTGGCCTATCGCCAAAACTTTTTTTTAGCTAATATTTTATGTGGCGTACTTTTTATTACTGCTGGTATTTTTATCTGGCCGTCTACCAGAAAGTTTTTATGTGGCCTGCTGCCAATTCTTTTATTTCTTACGTTTTATGTTAACCTTCAGGACCTAGTGACTCGATTTTTTTGATGGGCTGGTTATGATATTAGTTTTACGTGTCGGCTTTATAGCCAGAGTCTGTTTTTTTAACCTATCAGCCTAGTAGCCTAACGTTCAATTTTTATTTTTTTTTCATGTCCCAATGGTTTATAATAATAATAAAAAAAATAAATAATGTTCACCACAATTAACGTGGTAGGTACCGGAACGGTGTTGAACCACTAACACCGTACCAACAAGGTTTAGTTGGGATGTTGGCTTGGTAACCAAGTTTTTATAGATTGGCCTAGTCACCAGGAGTCAGATTTTTTCCTCCATGTCAGCCGGATGGCCTAATGTTTTAATAACTCCTTCAGGAGTATATTTTTATGTCGGCCTTGTGGTCTAATGTTTAGCTGCCATTTTTTTAAAAGAAGGGTTTATTTTAGGTCGGCCTTATGGCCTAATGACTCGATTACTCAATATATATATATATATTTTGGTTAGAATGTTGATTACTCAATATTCTAACCAAAAAAAAAAAAATCTAAAATCGAACAAAAAAATGCTAAATGTTGAGCATTTTAAAAAAAACCTTCCGTGGTTTTTGGTGTGTTCATTATGTTTTATACAACGTTACATTGAATGTGATTGTTGGTAACTATTATTTTATTTTTTTGATACAATTGTTGAGTGTTTTGATAAGAATTTTTCATGCAGGGTTTACAGGGGGGATGCACGATACCCACACCCTCGTTAAACTTGTTACTTAACCTGCATAATTGATTACTAGTTAACTAATTAATTTTAAAATTCAAACATTGCTTCACCATGAAATAAATGAAAAATAGGAAATTCATTTTAATCCACAGAGCGATGGGATGAGCAACATATTCGTACGTTAGATGATTCGTAAGGTATTATTATAAGTTATTTTTTATAGAAAATTAATGGGGAAAGGAATCAAAATCTTCTTTTGGTATTAAAATTAATTAGTTTAAACTTTAAAGGGAGTGGGCGTAACACATCATTAGTTCACCAATGAATTGGATAACAAATGGGGTTATTTAGTTGGTCCTAGGTTCACCCCATGCAGAACCCACTTACTAAGTTCTGACCCATCCCTGGAATGCAGGGAGAGGTGAAGCAAAAAAACATTCAAGGGTTGAAAAGAAAGCATCTTTTGAACTACATTTGGCTACTCATGAAGGCCGCTCAAATGCTGGGAAGGGAGAAGGTTATTCCCCGAACTCTTGGACAATGACGTCAGTAGGATGTAGTGGAGAACCCAAACTAAAGGTCTACTCTTCCCATGCTGCAGGGTGAACTGGAGGAACAGGTTTTTAACGGATCAACCGACCATCTTGGAATTCTTGGCTTATCTACAATATAGACTGTCACCATGATAGAGGACTTAACTTGGGACAATACGTCGGTAAATATTGTAATGAAGAAGTACAGCAGGATTAGCATTAAGGGTTTGTAAGCTAAAAATAATAGGGTAAGGGACACAATTTAAATCCTTAGGAAAGTGGGCTCTGATTTGAACATCCTCGTAATCTTACATACTGTGTGTTTATTTTTTTTTAATTGTTACAGTTCCAATGACAATTAATCTTTGACAGAAACGAAACACATGCCATCATTTTGTAATTATTAATTTGCTGACGAGAGGAATAGAAGTTTATGGTTTGGTTATGTTATATTATCATAAAAACTGACGCGTGATAACATGTTTTAGACCTGAATTATTTAACACTGAACTTACTTTGACATGCGGATGTTTATCTACCGTGTGCATTGTACCTGGACGAGCAGCATAAAATGATACACGACTTTTTCTGCGGATAGTATTACTTTAAAATTTCAATTTACAGCTGCCCTTCAAAGGAACAAGTGTTGCTTGTTTCATTGTTTAACGAATTTCTAATTTTTAAGCTATCTACTGTAGGCCACTAACCTTAAAATATTTGAAAACATTACGAAGTACCTCCAATCGAATTCCCAACAATGCACAATGTAACTCCTCCCAGTTGCCCCAAATACATCTCTCAAGGGAGAGGCTGCAAGCAACATGCTGACAATGTGATTGGATTATTCATGCACTTGACTATAACATTTTCACTAGTTTAATCGCCTATTACGTTTGATAAGTGAGCATTAGGTCGTCATTCTGAACCAAGTTTAAAGGCACCTTTTCACCTTTTCAACTCCTAGGTGCAGCACCATAGCATCTTCGAGCAATATAAAGAAAATAGCGATAAATTAAAAAAGGAACAACACTTCCCAGCAGCGCCGCGAATTTTCATAACTAAAATGAGATCACGTGACCCACATCAGCCTATTGGCTGACGGAGAATCTGCAACGTGGATGCTGTGTGCAGAATATGAGCAATGCTATCGAAAGGTAAACCGGCGCCTTTATTCAAGCTGTATTAGTTCAGTTGACGTAGCTGATATGTAATGACTGGCTTCCTGTAGTCTAACTAATTTTATGCCTATATCTATGCTTATAGTAAAAGCTGGGAATGTGTTTTAACTGCCAAGGCACATAGAATTACTTAAGTGAGACAGAATTAAGCTGAGGCAGAATTAGAAGTTTTGTTAACAGCTCGGGGTAATACTCACTACGTTTCCATGACCACTTCGAAGCGCTTCAGAGGGATGCGCATCACATCCGTGTCATCTCCGTGGGCCTTGTTAACACCCGTTCGTGGTGCTTTCTCTGTTTGTGGCACTTTCCCCCAATGTGCTTCACGGAGGTGGTTTGAGAGTCTGTATCGCATCGTCGTTGTGCATGTCAACACTCGCAATCGCATTGAGCCATTGGCGAAAGCATGGTAAAGATGGCGGACATTTGTGCTGGTGCCATTCAAATTTTAGGTAAATAAACTGAAAATGAGTGTGAATGACTAGGAAGACCACTAAGTTTTGATTACATTTGGTTACTTGGGTCTAAGCTGACCTAGTTTAACTATATGCAGGGAGTAGAGCAGCATGGCACTTGCTCGCTCTTCGCCAGAGGGAGGCCAGGAAGAAAGGGTTTTCCGATCGCATTGGTCGAATCGCATTCCTAAGCGGATTGGCCTAATCGCTATCTTTCGTCTTGTAAACAGGTGCCGTTTTTTGATGCGCCTTTCAAAGCGCATCGCTAAAATGCGCTTTCTTGTGGCCATGTAAACTTAGTGATTGTCGATTGGTAAAATTCATGATCTCCTAATTTTTAGATTGATGACAGGTCTGTGACATGGCAGTAGACATGGTCGCTCCCATGAATTGTGATGATTCGATAACAGTGTATGGTCGCCCCTGGATTTGTTAAGGATGATGTTGGACCAAATTATTGGCAAAGCAAGCGAGCTAAGCGTAGCCTATAACGGACACCAAATTGCAAAATGTTGGTTGGGTGGCTGGTTGCACATTTTTAGTCTGGGTGGAACCAAAAGATCAGATTGGAATGAAATTTGGTACAACGCTTGATACCCTAATTAGTATTGCTGAGCCAAATTTTGTCATAAATCGGACAATTATTATGGGAGAAATTACAAATTTTCGAATTTATTTTAACACTCACCATTGTAAATTTGGAATCGTGAATAGTTAAAGAATTCCGACGAAGCATACACCTTGCTGGTGGTAGTCAAGTGAACTTTAAAAAAACACAGCAAATAAATTTTGGTTGCTTCTTTTTAACTGATAACCTTTTTCGAAGTAATTCAATGAAATAATAACATTTGATTGTCGCATTTTAACCACTACTGGAACATCTCAACCATAAAAAACAAAAGGATTCCGTTAACGATACACCTTAGCATCATTTGAAAAAAGAATGCTTGGAGGGATTATCTTCAGCATGGCACCGAAACTAGCATTTAAACTAGTGATGGGAACCCCAAATATAAAACCTAAATCATCGTACCATGGCGAAGTGATACATATAAAACCAAGCTATACATGAGACGATGTATTTGCAACACAGCACGAAACAACAACTTGCAGGCGTTGAATAGTTTAAAGATTCCTCGTTATCACAGCAACGTGTATAGTCTCGATGCCGCGGCGCATTATTGAATAAGCCTAATCTCAAACGCAGCTGCTACTTGTAGGGGTTTTTAGTACGTATGGGAGCCGCCCCAATGCCACCCCAGCTCGAAAATGTGCCATGGTGGTAGTCAAGGGGTTGCAGGAATTCCAAATTAACCTTAACAGATGGATCAAGGCTAGTAGTCGTGGTTCAGTTTTGGTGTTGGTTTAATGTTAAATAAGAGCAATCGTGTGCTCAGGCTCGCCTGAAGTTCTAGGGCGACACTAACCTTGGCTTAGGGCCTTAAATGGAATGTCAGTATGGTCCAAGGCAGGGTAGGGTCAGGGTGGGCAAGAGCTGGGGTGTCCAGTAAGGCACTTTTAATGCCCTGGAATGCCTCTTCCTGACGGGAGCCCCATTGAAAGTCTCGACCGTCACCACGTAACAAGTCGGTTAATGGGCTGGTCCTTTCGGCGAACCGATGGACGAAACGCCATAGCCAGGACGCCAGGCCCATGAACTTTCGGTCCTCGTGCACAGTAGTTGGTCGCGGAAAGACCTGTAAGGCTTTGATCTTACCAGGGTTAGCTTTGACACCGTCGTCAGTTACCAAATATCCTAACACAAGTAGCTCTTTTATACAGAATTCCGATTTTTTAAAATTTCCAGATAAGCCTACGGCTTCCATCATATTCAGGCCAGGCTCCAGCCCTAGCATGTGTTCTTTCCATTGTCTCGTTAGTAGGCCTGCATCCTCCACGTATTCCTGCCACCCTAGATGGCATATAGGATCGATGGCTTGAGCCATCGCACGGCAAAAATTCGCCCCGCTATTTTTGAGCCCGTACTGGGCGCGGTTACAAATGAATTGGCGGTCATGGGTGACGATGGATGCAATTTTGCCCCTCTCAGGGTCCATTGGAACGTGCCAAAACCCGTCCGTCATATTCAGATTGCTGCAATATTTGCACTGGTGATACTGTGAAATTAGGTGATCAATTAGGGGCAATGGAAAAGGGTCACGTGCCACTGAAACGTTTCAAAACGTGTAATCTGCGACAAGACGTGTTCTGCCGTCTTTTCTGGGGGCTAAGAACACTGGGACACAATGTTCACTAAACCCAGGAACAATAATGCCTTGGTGGAACATGTTAGCAATATGCTCATCGACCTTTTTACATCCTAAAGCACTTAAAGGGTTTGGGCATTTTCCAACAGGAGGAGCTCCGCGAGTGTCAATTGTCACTGGTGGACAGTGTTTAAATAGACCAGTTCTTTTTGAAAAAAAACAAGCTTGTGAGAAAATAGCAAGCAAAATAATTCTTCTTTTTGTTCGGAAGTTAATCTTTCGATTGCATCAACTTTCGCATGGTTCTCTTCCTCGCTGGGATGAAGTTCTGCATTAGCTAATGTTGTGCCAACAGGTGGAGAAAGGTCTCGAAAAGGGTTCCTACATAGGAGTACCCCGAATAAGGTGCCTAGTACCAGTAATTTGATTTATAATTTAGCACCATGCCCGAATAAGTTAAAAAATCTGAGCCTAAAATTACAGGCTGAATGGCGTTTAGCAGTAAAATTAGTGGGTGAGTGAAAGTTTTAGTTTTAATGTGGAATTTTACATTTATAAATCCTTGGCAAATTGTCCAATGGCCATTAGCCATCTGCACACGGAATTATTTTTTATGAAAAATATTACCGAGATTAATCAAATCCTCCTTTAAATGCTCGTCAATAAATGACTGGGAGCTTCCTTCATCAATTAGCGAATCTGCTATGTCATCACCAATACGTACGCCTACATATCCACACGAAGTAGCTTGTGATTCGTTGGGACCGTTAATAATAACAGATAATTCTTTATACAACACCTTTTGTCTATTTGGTTTATTAGAGTGCGACCCTCATGGAATGTCATCTGGGTCATTCAGCACAGGTTGGGAACTGTACCAATGCGAACGTCGTTCGGACGCTGCCTCTCCAGCCACAGAAATAAAAATGACAACTAAAAATTAGGCCTAAAAGCTAAAAATTAAGCCTAAAAGCTAAAGTAGGCCTAAAAGCTAACACTTTTTGACCTACAATATTGTGATTGTTACTGATATATTATAGTATGGTTTTCGTATCTTTGTGGCTGTGCGTGATACAGCTGTGCGCCTCACTATTTTCGTTGGTGACGTTGTCAAGTATTATACCAGCCGCAGCATTGCCAACCTGCTGAATCTTTTGAGTATTGTTAAAAACTATCGCTATGATGATTCAAGCCTAAGAGCTAACACTTTTTGATCTACAATATTGTGTTCGTTGCTGGTAGATTATAATATGGTTTTAAGATCGCTGTTGCTGTGAGCGATAGAGATGTGCGTCTAAGTATTTTCGTTGGTGGCGTTATCAAGTATTAGACCAGCGGCAGCAATGCCAACCTGATGAATCTTTGAGTATTGTTAAACACTATCGCTCTGATGATTGTTTCGCTTACAATTAAATGCTTTATATTAACATTTGTAATTTAGGAAAGGCACTTTGCTCAGCAGTAATTATTGTTGTAAACAATGTCTGAATTAATTATTAGCGGCAGCAGTTCCACCGCCGTAACAAACGTGGCGTTTTATTTTTAGTCGGCGGCGATGGCTCACATCTTTAGTGTCGGATGTAGAAAGAAGCTAAAAATAACTAAACAGACAATAAGTGATGAAGCAAACGAAAGCCCATTAAAATAATTATGATACATAGCATTGGCCTATTTGAAGAAAATTGATAAAATAAGACAAAAGCCTGCAAATAACAACAGGCTTATGCCAATTTATAATAAAAACAGTCGCCCAAGCTACACTGCTTATTGCACTACTTTCCTTTTCTGAATATGTCACATCAAGTTCGTAATAAGAACGTTTTTATTGTTAAGCAGGAAAAAAAGTTCAGTTACATTGTTCACTTCATGCTGGATCTGTCCCTAATAGATGACTGCACAAATAGGCAAAATAGGCCAATCCAGTCCTAACTTCCGGTGTCGAGCAGTGGACAGTGAATTCTAAGCGATCGTACCTTCAGAGTACGGCGCAGACGACTAGAAGTATTAGACGAGGGCTTCCACCCAAAATACACAAGCATTGCAATATACTTTGCATTCCAATAATTCGTACAATATCGCTGAGCTACTCAAAGCAGTTAAGATGGTAGTGTCCGAAATAAAATTGACATTTCAGTGTTGCGCACTGACACATGGGAAACATGTTCGTTCATCCACCATGTTTAAACCATGTTTAATTCCAATGACTATGGTTACGACGTGGTTTAAAATAAGCAGTTCAGGACCCAGCCTGAACGACCTATTCATATCTAATCACAAACAGAAATATGTCTTGAAAAAATGGCTACATAAAATACAAAGGTTTTAACATTGGCAGTCTGAAACATACTTCCCCTATAGTATCAATGGTGAAGTTCTACCCAGCCTTAAAGATAATGGTTTTTGATTCATGGCTGACCTGAAATTATCTACCCTTGCAACCATGTGCTACTGGCAGCAAACCGCAGATCTGCAAATGTGTAGTGCTACCTTAAGTCAAGAAATGCTAAGGCTGAATTATGAGCTTATAAGGTTTATGTTCGCCTATTTATGATATGCTAGCCCAGTTTGGTCTCCAAAACTTTTAAATATTTTGATCACTCGAAAAATTCCAAAGGCGGTTTACAAAGTAATTACCCGGCGTGATAGACTTACCATACTATGAACATGTTAAGAAGCAAGGACTCGACTTCGAATGTGAAGGCTGTTCTTACCCTAGCATCTAGCCTCGGGCTCTTTTAGTTTTACCTGCCCTTCTTTGAATAAAACCTAGAAAAACACTCGCTCGGCCATGAGGTTGGCACAAATGACCTAGCTGACGCCACTCCATAAAGGCTTAATCATCGCCTCCCCTGTAAGGTATAGGTCCGATTCCCAGGTGGAGATTGATTTGACTAATTTGTTGGTAGGGGTAAGATTTGTAGTAGGATCTTCTTGGTTTGGAAGCCAGAATTATGACCACAGAGTTGCTGCTGCCTACTTCGTTCCAGATCCTCAAGGATCACGAAGAAAGCTTGCATTGTGTGTGGATTGTAAATTGGCCGCATTCGTTCGCCCCTCGACGTTTGCATCGTCTCGCCGAGCAAATCGTCGCAGCCGTGGGTTAAAAATCGATAACCATCAGTTTGTTGCCAATAACTATTATTTAATCAACATCTTAACGATAGCCCTAACCTGTGTTTTATGTAAAGTATTAGAGAGGCTTATCCGCTCTAGGATGCTGGACGTCCTCACACAAACGAATAAAACCATGACGGATCAGTACGTGTTTCTCCCTGGCCGGTCAACTACCATTCACCAGCTTATGGTCCTAGATCTCATTACCGAGATCCTGCTGATTTGGGGGGGGGGGGGGGTACCTGTTGAGCTAATTTTCATAGATTTTTCTGCTAAGGCCTTTGAATCGGTTTCCCACACTCGGTTTTTGGCCAAACTGGAGTGTTTAGGCTTTCAAGGCAAGCTCTGGCTTTGGTTGGCAGATTTTCTTCTCGGACGTTGTCAGCAAGTGGTCATTGGGGGACAACCGTCCACTTCTGCGAGGGTCTTGAGTGGGATACCGTACGGTTCTGTCCTGGGTTCTTTGCTATTTTCATCTATATTAATGACCTAAACATTACTTCAGGAAACATTCCTTTATTTAAGTTCACAGATGACATTAAGTTTGGGAACCAGGTGGTTGATTGTGTTACCGCAAGTGCTCTGCAGCATGCAGTCAACGTCTTGCAGGGCTGGTCAGATGATTGGAAGTTACCCATTGCCCCACACAAATCGGTCGTTGTCCACTTCGGTTCCAAAAACCTTTCTGATAAGTATACTCTGTGTGGTGAAGCTACACCCCTCAATTGCGTAAAGGATCTTGTGGTGTGGTTGACAGATGACTTGAAATGTTCAGACCACTGCAACTTTATTGTATAAAAAAGCGAGACTTAGGGCAGCAGCAATTAAGACATCGTTTAAAGTCTATGTTAGACCTATTTTGGACCTAGCCTTCGGATACTAGGTTTGGAATCGCTTGAGCTTCAGAGATTAAAGTCAGACTTATGTATGACGTATTCTATGTTACAGGATTTGGTCTATGGTGATTTTTCTGGCGTTTTTCAGCTGTGTGGGTCGGACCGATCCCGGGGGCACAGTTTAAAGCTTGTTCCACTTAGGGCAAATTCAAATTGCAGACAGCATTTTTTTTTATATCGTATAGTAAAAACTGTTGGAATGCTCTTCTAGAAGCTGTCGTCTCAGCAACTACTCTGGCAATGTTCCGCAGGTCGTTAAAAGAGTGCAACCTTAATGGTTTTTTTAATATCGATTTAAATCATGATTTTTAAGTTGTTATTGGACTAATTATTTTAGTTTTACTATAGTTATAATCTTATTTTTAATTTAAATGAGGTATTCTTGACTAACCCATTTGTTTAATTCGTGATTTTAAATTAGTTTAGTAAATTCATGTTCATCCATTTTGGGGCCTAGTCTCTATTTTTTTTCTGTAGATTTAGTAGACCTTTGTTTTGCATTTTTTATTTTAGCTGTGTTTTGTATGTTTAATCTGAACTTGTTTAATCTCAGAGCCAGTATTAGCGATATTCACTATCCCATTGGTTTTCTGCTTTCCTTTCTGGAAATAAAACTATTATTATTATATTATTAACGAATATAGACTATTCCTATTTTACACAATATAGCCTATTCCTTTCCACTCCAACGTGCTTAGCAGGTGATAATCTTCTGGGTTGTTTGGTCTGAGACATGTTCAAGCTGACAGGTTCAAAATTGTTATTATTTGTATTAGAATTGCTTGATTTTTGTTTTCCGGGTTGCTTGTTGCAGTTTTTATTGGTATTTTGATGTGCATTTGACTTTATCCACTTAAATTAGAAACTTTTCCTTATTAACGAGATACAGTAATCTCGAAACGTAGCATTTTTTGTGCATTTTTCCTGCAACTCTGGGTTTACTGTTTCCTTTATCAATTCGATGCGTTTTGCTTTCAATTTCGCCTTTGAACCGATACAATCAAGGTGTAGGGAGTATGAGTTATTAGAGAAAACAAAGTGAGTTTCAGATATCACGATTATATCCGATCTCACATTAGAAATAATATATAGTACAAATTCATTACGTTTGAGGGCAAAACTCACTGTACTTAAAAGTTCACTTTGAGCGACTGAAAAGCTTGTTGGAAAAACACTGTGAGAATTGTTACTGACTACATAACTTCTAAATCTTGAGCATCGCTCATAACTGACTAGGCATAGTTACGAGTATGTTTTCTCACATACTGAGACTTACCATGCTGTTTAACCAACCAAGTCGACCATTTCGACACCTACCATACAAGAATGGCCTTTTTAAAACGAATTTTTCCTACAGCTGCAACTAGACAAAACCAGAGACCTCATTTTCACTTATCAAATCTCACGTAGTATCATAGATATTTTTTGTGCAGAACTTTTCTACTTTGTCTCTACTAGCACCAGAGTTCAGGATTTTAGTTTTCTTAGTAGTCACTTTTTAGAGCTTTTTATTGGAAAGAATTTTATTGGAATTTTATTTATTTGGAATTCTGTTCTACTTTTTCTTTTCTACCAACAGTCTTAATTCCTTCAAAATATGTTTGGAAGTTTTCCTGTCCTGCGGTTTTTTTTTGGGTTTTTTATTTTCTTAGGGTGTATATCTTTGTGTAGAACTTGGCTCAGCACCGTCACATCTTATGCTTTCAGTCATTATTAAACCTATTTCTGATAGGATAGGCAGTTATTTAATTGAAACGATGTTTACAGCTTAATTAAAACTGACAAATTTTTTTTTAATTTTTGCCGTACATGTGCGTGTGCATCTATGTACATAAAAAATGCGTTTACGTTATATCCACCATTGTAAGTTGTGATCAGGTTTCGGCTACTGTTATGACTCACCAAATGCCGAGTTTTACTTTATTACTATTGTACACCAATTGCAGTAAAAAATCAATTTCAGCCATTTACGGCTCAATTTACCAGCATTACTCATTACCTACTTTAGTGAGGAAAAATAATTAAATTAAATTTTACTACAGCTACAAATTTTAAATGTACGATTTAAAAAGTCTTTATGTAAAAAAAAAACTTTTTCATCAATTGGTAACAGATGTATTAAGTCAGCAGTCCAATAAAGATCCAGTGAATACTTGATGAATCTATTATAGTAATAAAATTAATGATGGGAGAGTACCTCTGTGAGCTCAAATACAATCCGTACATCCATTCCACTGAAAATCGGCATGCTCTGCCGGAAATCTGCACGTGTATTTTGGGGCTCCATTGACCCCTGAAAAAATAAAGAAAGAAAGAAAAATTACAACAAAAAAATAATCTTTTAATACAAGGACTGTCAGCATTAAATACTGGCCTTTTGAATACAGAATACGCTAATCTGAGTATAACGAGAAGGAAACTGCCCCAACTGAGATTCGAACTGGGGACCATCCATTTCCTAGTTGAGCATTCTGCCAAGTTCATTACGGGCCAGAAACTTGGCTGGCTTTAGTCGATCCTAAATCTATTTAACCTTTATCAGTGGTTAACTAACAGCAACAAAAATGCCTATCGGGGAGGAGAGCAACTTGACTCTTGGCCTCCACACTAGAAATTAATGTGAGCAAATAATAGACAATTCATATTAAAATTTAAAACTGTAAAGGAACGGATATAAGAAAAAGACATGTAAGCCATCAGCGTCGCACTGATACGTGTAAAAGAATCTCCAGTATCCCAAAAACAAGCTCGAGCTTCTTTTACATGTATTAGTGTAGCTGATGGCTTACATGTCTTTTTCTTTTATCTGCACCTTTAGAGCTTTAAGGTTTTTAAGGCTTACATCCATATATCGATGGCTAAGAATACAACTATCGTAGGCTAACTAGCAGTTAACAAATTTTATAGGAGAGTAAAAAAAAAACACGGATTTGCTTGTATCAAACTGAAAAATGCACCTTTTCTTTTACTGTAAACGTGATGAGGCAGTAAAAATAAGTAATTTTGGCTAGGTGTAAAAATTGTATGTAGTTAGCTGTCTAGAGCACTTACAATACTTGTATACTAGGTCCCTAATATCTGCATTGGGATAACAACACTTACAATAATTGTATTTCATTGTTAACTCCTTATTATAGTGGCACAAAGGCTATAGCTGATTGTAACAATACCAATACCTCAATACAGCAACAATTACGAATAAATAGTTAAGAGTGGTTCCTGCAACACTTAGTTTGACGCATAAGATTGAGCTGTTAAGGCTCTGGTGGAAGAAACCATCACTGTGATATCTGTTAACAATTTGAGCAATTTTTAAATTTGAAAAACTTTACTCCTTCCAATTTTAGAAACGACAGTAAGTTGTGCATGCCCTTAGTTTTTATTAGTTTTATTATTATTAGATATTATTATTTTATTAGTCTTAATTTTTAGTTTATTTTTAGTTTATAAACTATTCTAGCAGTCTCTGGCTACGGAAACCAACACTGCGAAAGCTGTGAACAGTTTTAAGCAATTTTTTAATTAGAAAAAACCCGACTCTTTCCACTTTTAGAAAAGGCTGCATGTTGTACTAACCTAATTTTTTATTAGTTTTTATTTAATTTCTGATTTTCATAGACGCCACTTATACATTGTTTTCAAAGTTGGTATGGTGTGTAAGCAGCTTTCAGATCCTATTGTTCCAAATATTTTTTTTAGAGTTAATAAATATTTATTATTATTATCATAAAACCGGAAATACATTTATCGTAACTTAACTTATCTCTATGCTGAGGTCTTGCAAATAACCTCCAATATAAGCAAAATCATAGTATATAACTATTGTATAATCACTTACCATAGCTGAAGCCTAACTAAATAAGTACTGTCACAGTTACACTTAACAATAGTTGCTCAAATGAAAATGTTCAAGTTTGCAGTTACGATAGTTGTACAGCTTTTGTGCAGTTGTTATATCTCCGTAATGGTGACCCTTTCAGTTATCATACTTGTAGCATAGGTAGGGAACAACAAACCGAGTGTTACAATATGTGCAGCTCAAAAAATGAAAAATTGTTAGTTACGATAGTTGTATTCTTAGCCATTGATATTACACGGTTAAGTGTTTTTTAATAATAATATCTATTATTTTTTTCTTGTTCCACTAAGAATAACAAAAAAAATATTGTAATCACATTAAAGTAGCATTCAAGAGTCCCGAGGCTTTGTTCACACCTACATTTTAAGCTATAAAACTTGAGCATTGGTTCATTGGTTCGATCTCCTGGAGTAATACGGCTGTTATGGGCCAAAATTTGGGATAATCATGCACGTCAAGCAAAGAGCACATTGGTGTATCAGTCATTATTAGCTTACAAACCGAACGAGCTATGAAACTCCCACAAGATACCCTCTAATGCCCCTTCCAGCTCCTGCCACAATTACCTCTATGAGGTTATTGACCAACAAATTCTTGTTGATCGTGCTAAAACATGAATTGGTACACAAGTCCTTTAAGCACTACAAATCGAATCGGCCATTGAAACCGTATGAAATAAACCACTGCACCCTGAGGCTTGACCAACAAATTCTTGCAGATCGAGATGAATACATGAAATTTGGTGCATAAGTTATTCTTTGTGGTGAAATGGAACTTACTCGAGATAACCCCAGCTCACATCTGTGCCTCCTCCTATGACTAATCCAACAAATTATTCCAGATGGAGCTAAAAGCATAAAGTTTGATTCACAAGTCATTCTTAGCAATATAAATCGAACTAGAACTTGTTAATCATCATTCATAAGCCTCATGGAGGGTACACAGAGAAACACTGTGTACGGGGTTCCATATGTAGTTCGAGTTCGACTGCTACAATGCTGCTTTCAGTAGATTTGTTGGTCATTAATGCTTCATGCGGGTGGACAGGGGAGGGGGATGCTGGGGGAGGCTTTGGTGGTATTTCATGGGGATACATGGATGGTTCGATTTCTACTGCTAAAAATAACTTGTGTGTCACAATGCATGCTTTAAGCACGATCTGCAAGAATTTGTCGGACTATCAGCATCATGGAGCAGGCTCAGGGGGTGCTGAGGGGCCTTGGGGGAATTTCACGTGAGTTCCATAGGTAGTTTGATTTGTAATGCTAAGAATGACTTGTGTACCAAATTTCATTCTTTTAGCACTATCTGCAAGAATTTGTTCGTCAGGCCTCAGGTACGGGGCACAGGAGGGGGGGGGGGGCTTAGGTTGCCTTGGACAATATCTTGATGGGATTCCATATATAGTTCGATTTGTACTGCTATGAATGTATTATGAACCAAATGTCATGCTTTTAGCTCGCTGTGCAATAATTTGTTGGTTAAGCTTCAAGGTAGGGGAACAGATGGGTGCCAGGGGAGGAGCCTTAGGAATATTTCATGGGGGTTATATGGCTGGCTCGATGTTATTGCTAAAAATAACAATCAAATTTCATGCTTGTGCATCAAATTTCATGCTTTGAGCTCGATGTGCATTATTTTGTTGCCTAACAGCTGTACTAGTGAGGGCAAAGATTCCCAACAACAACAACATCAACAAAAATAACTAGGCTATGCTGTGCAGGCCAAACTGATTGGTTGTTGGCAATAAAACGTTTGATTCAGTGAAATAGTTACAATAAGACTCCAAATACCGAATTTCATTGGTCTATGTCAGTAGTTGGAAAAATGGTAGAAAGCACTCCCTTGTGACAGTCCCACCATAAACTCGTGTAGTTTGACATTTTTTGCATACTCCTATATCAGCATTATTTTGCAAGATTTTTCTACAGCTGGTTGGTCATTTTCACCCTACGCACATTCTTATGGCGGTGTCTTTTCTATATTGTGGGGAAGGAGGGGTGTCTGTTCTATCGTGCAACTTTCTAGTAAGTGGAATGGTGGATTGATACAAAACTCAGGGGAAGCGTTCAGTAAAGAGGTGGGTGTAAAAGGCACAGAAAATTATGTAGGGCTTTATATCAGTCATGGCTGGCAAGTACAAGGTGGTTTCAAGGTTCCAGTGTAGGAAATACATTTGAATTTTTATCACGTGAAAGAGTGGAAAATCATCAGCAGAAGCCTTGCGTGGTAAACTTTACTAGTCTCGGTTGTGGAGGACTCGTTTCTTCCTACAATGAATTTTTGATGCACTACGACTGATGTGATGGAAAAATGATTACACCTGAAAAAAACAAGTCTGGGATTGTATATTACGGCGAAGCCTGTTGGAAGTATTTCCCCGATTTGGAAAAAGCTACGGTTTATACCATGATTTCATATTCATCTAATGTTCTTCCAATGAACGAAGTGACGGTTTCGTCACCAGAAGATAAAAAATAAGAACCAACGATGATTGATGAAGAAGAAACACATAATCTTCATATGTTTAGCAAGGAAATTTTTCCGTGCCAATACTGCAGGAAGACATTCGAGGACAATAGATACAAATGGAGGCACAAAAAGCAAATGTTGCAAATGTAACGTAGCCTGCAAATCGTGTGATGAGATTTACTTGGATGGTCTCGCGTATAAACGGCACAAGTGTGGCAAGGGTGTAAAACACCGTAAGTGAAATTGGATAGTCACAAAAAATAGTTTTAAATCGTCTTTTCCTAAATTCAAGCCTCTGTTGAAGAAAGGGATAGTTTCTCAAATGCCTTCGAATTTCAACCTCATGTTAAACAACACAAAGACTCTAGTCGTGTATATAATAGAGGATACCAGAATCGACTGGGCCTTGTCCTGCATGATTCACAATTTGAAAGATAAGAGGGAGGTGACCGAAGAATTCGAACTTGAGGTGAGGCCATTCAGTTTGAATTTAGTAGAGTTTGATCTTGTGCGCGTTACTTTCAACAGCTGCTTTTTGACTTTCAAGAGGGATTCTACATCGGATGAAATACTCTATGAGCCCTTGATTTTGTTGGAACTGTACGAGGACAAATATTGGAATCGTTTAGAAGAATGATGCATTTTATGGTAAATATAAAAGCTCAATTGAATTATCCATTCTCTTTGTAAAAGCGATGGATTATACATAAACTATTAAGGCTTATTTTAATTCCAACTTGTTCAGAGTGGGGAGCAATGAAGTTCGCTCGGAAATGTCAAACAAGATAGTGCATAGTATTGGATAATTTGCTATGGAAGGAAGTGAATGGGATGTCAAGCACTGCGTGTGTACCGAACTATGTGTTGAAATCTATAGACCATTCACAGCACTCCCCAAAAAGTTCAAAATAGGTCCCGATAAACAGGTCAATGTGCGTAGTGCGAATGATAGATGTTTTGTGTAGTCTGTGTTGACTAGTGTACAACCTGTTCTAGTTGTTAGTTGTTAGTTGTTTACATGTTGGATAAATACCCCGTTTCTTTATCCAAGACCGCGGCATTCAAAAAAGCCAACAACGTTTCGATACCTGTTTTTAGTTTCGAGGACAATGAACCTTGCGTTTATCTTGTGAGTTCCTTAGTTGAAAGTAAGCATCACATTGAATTGTTTCTTCTCAACGGAGTGACAATAAAAGATTTCACCAAATTCACCTCGAGTTTCAACCCCGACTGATGCTTGAAGTATTTTTGCAGACATTACCTACACGGTTATCGAAATCGCTTCAGGCATGAAAACGACCACTTTTCTCCATGCAAGGAATGTGGGGATTATTAATTCGTGCTACTGCTCCTCCAAATCTATCCACAGTTATGGGACAATGTGGGCATAAAACGTATGTTCAAGTTAAAGGTTGGGGTTATTCTAAATCAGGATCCAAACTGATGAAATAAGGCTGAAAGTCGTGGTTCTGGTGGTGTTTTATTAATCAAATTAAGCGATGTTAAGCTCTGGTTCGCCTAATTAATGGGGGCGAATCATGCCGTAGATTGGGTCTAAAATAGAATGCCACAATTGTTAGGTTTTAGTCGGAGTTACCTAAAATGATGGTGGATTTTGGTCAATGGTGCAAGGGTTGGTTTCACATGGTTGCAGTGGAACACTGACAGCAGGATTCGTCCGGGTTGAGGTTAAATTTGGGTAAACAGGACAAAAAGGGAAAGTATCTAATTAAGATTGCCGAAATTACCTTTGGATGTAGGACGTTGGAGGTTTCGGGAAGGAATGAATTTTAGGTTAATACCTAATTGTTGGGAGCACCAGGCAGAAGACCAAGGGAGCTCGAACCGTACAATTAACGTCAAACATTAAGTACAGTCAATTCATAGCCATATATTGTTACAACAATTGATCAAATAGCATCATCTCAACCAACAATGAATATTAATTTTGAAATGACAGTGGGCCATTATAATTTGACATCATGGTGATCTTGGTCTTGGCAGATTTCACAAATGATGTCATCAGCATAACCTTGCTGGGGTGGTATAATAACGTAGGAGGAGAAAGGAGGGACACCATCTTCCAGTGGTTGTCGTGTTATCTAGTTAGGTGAAACAAAACTTGCAGGAGTCCGTTGGGGCAACACGACAGAGCCAGAGCTTCCGGAAAGCTGTCAAAGGCTTTCCAGCAGCCCTTCAACATAAGGCTTTAACGAGTCACCTTCCAGAGTGGAATTTTACTACTATTGTTAAAGAACAAAAATCCACCATGCTTAGAAAAAAGTTTTAGTAATAATCTCGAGCCTTTAACCTTACCAGCAGCCACCCATTTCTGCAGTACTGCACACAACAGTGCACCCATCCAATTGTGTACTGGTCAGTAAGGGTATGCATTGGCTAAAATGCCGAATTCTGTTGTGATGTACTGCTGTGCAGCAAGGTTGGTGGTCTACAGTTTCTCCTTATTTTTCATGCGTTTTTAATGTTTTCTGTTGGGTAATGATTTCCAGTAGAATTTTAAAAAATTCAGGTGTTAGTACATATCCAGGGCTTGCGAGTCTTTTTTGCAACATATTTTCTTCTCAGGTGTACACAGTGGAATACTTGCAGATGTAAGGCTCCCTGGCAATAGGACGGCGTAAGATATAGTGAATCATTAAAAATGGCCCTCAAAGAGAAGACGGACAAACAAGTACGAACACTGTAGATTTTTCAAGATCGTTTTTTTTTTGCATTTTGTATTTATTAACAGCAAATTGCTGACTTGTCTATATATTACTTTTTGTTGGACTTGTACTATCTGCTGTAAATGTCTACATGTGTGAATATTTGTTATGTATTTCCTTTAAGTTCCTTACCTAGTTTGCTACTGAATCGGCATTTTAGCATTTAGTAATTCTTCAAGTGTTATTATCTTTTCTGGCAAACTATTAAGTACATGTCCAGTTTGTTACTTACATATATTGTGTCCGTGCATGTTTTCCTGGGACATAAAAATCTGAAGCTGATGCCACTAAAATCGCCTGCAATCTCTGGATCATCTGAAAACAGGTACATGCATAAGGATAACTTTCGACTTTTTTTTGTTCATTTAGTACTAACGTGAACATATCGATTAGTGCGAATACGCTGGCAAGACGGGCTAAAGAGAAAAGCAACCTGGATGTTTTATTACCTTTTAAAATGCTTTGTTAGATATTCAACTGCACGAACGTGGTTCTATTGTACCTTTACATGGACAGACCTTTGGATGACAAAATGTTTGTCTTTGTGCTGATAAGAACAAATGAAATGACTGCTTCGTGTGTTATAAAGTAAATACATATTTTAATTGCTACCAGTGCAACCTTACAAAAATGTATAGTATTTAAACCATGTATGACAGTCTGTATTAGTTACTTGACGTCATATTTGTTAGCTACTACCTTCATTAGTATATATTCAAGCTCCACGACGTCATCTTACCCCCTCCATTCCACACGCACAGCCATATAGGGCCGTGTTGTAAAACTCATCTGTGCTCTTTTCGCTTCACTCAGGTTTCCTTTTCTCAATTCAGTGGGTCCCTCATTTAGTACACTTTAAATTGCTTAACTCGGTAATTTTATCTTCTTGCACAGGCTTAAGTCCTGGGATTAACGAAACATTGAAAAAAACTACTGCAACATTAATACTTTTATTCTGGCATTGATTAATCCCATTCACTCCAGACGAATGACCAGATGGGCCTTTTATTTAATCCCACATGTGCCTGATGCTGAGCACAAGATGGTGGCAACATCAGTGGTACCGTGTGGGTATCGCTTAAAAACTCCTTTGTACAATGCAGCAAACTTCCGTAACTCCTCAGGATAAACGCCTATCCACCTAGCCCCATGCGGACCTCCTGCCTGCTGCTACAGTTGCTGCTCCTTTGCTTTGAGAGTCAGAATAAAGGAACGGCCATTACTTATGGCCGGGGGGGGGGGGGGGGGGGCAAAGGAAATGAAAATGTGGCCACCAAATTTTCGATGATTCCCCTTCGAGACCCTGAAAAAATCTTGATTCCCCCAATCAAGATCTCAAAATAATGTGACCCCCAAAATGTGATCACCCCCCCCAAAAAATGCTCTTTTTGTATACCTATTGTTACTGTCTGCAGGTGATTCCTGTAGCTAAGATTTGTGTTGTAGTTAAATTAAGTAGCGATTAGTTGTAAGGTAACGTGTCTCGTTTTTAACGACAAGACATGTTGCCTTAAAAATGTTCTATAAAATCTTCCTTACACCCATCTCTTGTCGAGATTCATACAATAAGTATGATGGACACACTGTTTCCTTGTATGCCCACATTTAATTAAATTAAATTAAACTAAATTACATTAAAGTAAATTAAATTAAACTAAATTAAATTACATATTAACACCCAGTTGCTGCCTCCATGAAAGCTGAACTGAACGAGTGGAACTTAGATAATGAAACTGTTAGCGACAAACCTACTGCAATCTTTCTACTTCTACTCAGGCCTGAATGCTCTCACTGGTCTCACCAGAGATTGGGCTTAGAAATCAACTTCAGCAAGTGTGAGGTGTCGGTCCTAAAAGCGTCAGCAGAATATTCTTTTGGATGTCGCATTGCCAATAATTCCATCAAAGCCCATTAAACTCTTCAAAATCGAGGCTCTCGCAGTTATGCAGGTCATCGCCAGAAACTTTGGGCGCCATGCTTCTTTTTGTCTCCTGAAGAAATCTTTGATCATAACAAAACTGACGTACATCATATCTGTTGCCTACGGATGGATATGTTCAAAATGGAACTAATTCTCGTTTAGTTATGTAGGCATAGAGTGAGTTCTGTCAACAATGAACGAGTGGCTCAGCCACGAGTTATTGTTGCCAAAACTCCCGAGACGCCGTTGGTTATCCTGCTTATACCAACCGCATATTACGGCTGCAACAAACAACAAATCGTCCTGACGTTTTTAATTCAGATGCTTGACAAGGCGACTCTGCGTGTAACAATGTTTACACAAAGACAGCATTGTTATTGCTTGTTTGGTGAAGGGTTCTGCGCTTGTGTTAATCGATTGTAACTCTATTCCGAAATACCCCATCACCGTTTATACCACGGAAACTCAACGACGAAGCGCCCCTTCAGAAGACTTCTCTTAAAATTTGTTTAGAAGAAGTTGTTTGAAGGGGCTATTCGGCATTGTTGCCGTGGCATGAACGGTGATGGGGTACTTCGAAATAGAGTAATAATCAAGAAATGATAGAAGAGAACCTTTGGTGGCTATCTGGGTTATTCGGCGTTGTGCGATGACGGATGCTTTCGAATTCTTTACCAGTGAAGCGGTATGACAATAAACGTGTAATTACAGGACGGTGATCCAAATGGGCTCCACCAGTGATCATTACTGCCCATTTATTTATTGATTACGTGTACACGTGTTAGATAAAGAAACATGGATAGCTTTATATTTAACAAATAAATTAAAAATAATCAAAATGTAACAGACGGTTGCGTCAACATGGCTAGCATTAAAAATTCTCTGGGAGGTAACCTTCATCGGGTGAGAGCCATCCACGAACTAATTTGTTTTACTTTCCAAGTAGAACTGGTTAATATTTACAAATAGAACTGGTGTTGAACGGTTGTACTGCTGTGATCCTGTAGGTATTTTATGATTTTGTTAACGTATTTCAAATGCAAATCAATTAACGTAAAATTGACAAATAAACATATATTCGAAAGCTCTATATTTAACAAATAAATTTAAAATAATCAAAATACGACAGATGGTTGTGCCTAGCTAGCATTAGGCTTCTCTGGGAGGCAACCTTCATCGGGTAGGGTGAGAGCTATCCACAAACTGATTTGTTTTAGTTTTCAGCATGCTTTACTACCTGATCATTAGCAAGTCGTGGCTACGTTCCGTGGTTATGATTTATGGTGTAATTTAGGATTTATTGTGTATATTATAAGTTTGTTGTGTTATATTAACGTATGTCAAATCAAATAAATTAACGGAAAAAATGTAGGAAAAACAAAGAAATATTACTCATAAATTGGTTTGGCTATATCACTCATAAGTATAAAAAAGGTAGTAAAAATAAGCATGAATAAGCCTGAAATTTGCTTGTGTCATTGCATTCTAGCTTGATTCCGAAATACCCCTTCGAACAACAACGAAACTGTTCTTTTAACAAACTTCATTGTTGGGAGAAACCTCTCGACAATTGGTTTGTAACAATGGTTCATTGTTCGGAATCCACACCGAGAACCATATGCGTGTGGTATAACCCAGGTTAAAGATTAGTGCTCTCTACGTATCTGGAGGGAAGTTCTGCGTTGGTTGTGCTTTCGTCCTGATACATGTCACAGCTTGTGAATGATATGCTGCCCGAGCCCTGCAGAAATGGGACTGGCCTTGTCTACACCTCCATTGGAAATCTCAGTTAACGTGAAAGGGACCAACCACGTGCAGAAAAATTGTTCAAGGTAGGCTGTAATTCTTCCTGAAAGGGTATCTCCTCAAGGTTCATTATTATCAAGGTATTATCAAGGGTCGATACCTTGATGAGATGGTACCTCGATGATGGTGTCTTTCACATTATCATTGCTTGGTGCTTGAGTTATCATATTATATGACTCAACTTGCACATTTGGTTTGAGCTGCAAGACAAGTGCAAGATGATGGTACCATTCAGCTGCAAAGAAATTATTAAGCGATCCCTTGTGTCAGCCAAGATTGTATTACAGTTAGAATATGTTGGCCTTAATAGGGATAATGATAGTGCCCGTAAGACATTTAACTAATTCCATAGGTCAGTAGACGTCAGCTGGTTTGGGCTTTCACCTGTACCAATAAACTGACACCGACGTATTGCAAAATTGTAGCACTAAAAAGTAGCACTTCCATTCCACTTTTCATACTGGGTGGTGGAATTTTCACAGATTTCCACATGACCACACCGCAGCATATGAACACTTAAAAGCCGTAATTATCAGTCTATTTAATTAAGTTGTTGCTGGTTACAAAAAAAGTTCAATACTCATACAAAATACAATAAAATGAAATAGGGTGCATAATTTTCATATAAGTACTTAGTTTATATTTCCTCCTCAGTTGTTGTAATGCTTTCGTCAGAACTAAAGTAGATCACGTACTACATCAACCCATGTTAGCAATATTCTATCTGCGAAGTAGTGTGGGCGATCGCACATGCTGTGCCTGAAAACGACGAATTTTGTAAAATATAAAATGTTGCTCTATACAGACAATGGGTTTGCAGTTTTAAATTACTAGTGTATTATTCCAGGTTTCTTGAAACCGTGGTCAAATTAAAATTATAAAACACACTTGCACAGACCCCAGTTGATGTGTTGTAGCCCGACGTGTTGTGAATGAGAAGAAGTATGGTGAAGAGATGGTGCAAAAATGAGGTTATGCACAGCTGTGGTATGAGAAAGGAAGGGCAATTCGTAACATGAGTTAAAAGTTAGAACATAGTGGGGGGCAGCAGTAAAAAAAATGAAAACAGGAGAGGAACTGTTTCTACCTTCTTTTCTCATTTCTGTTTATTTTTTAAATATTTTTTTACGCACTTGTCTACAGTCTCCCCATTTCACCTTGTTTTCACTTTTTCCCCATATTGACGAATTACCCTTCATTCCTCACTTCAGTACTAGATTTATCCTCTTTTTTTAGTACTAAATTTATCCTCTTTTTTCAGTACTAGATTTCTCCATATACTCATCGTATTTCATCTAATTCACAATACGGCTGCCAACCTATGCCTGGGTCTGCATAAGTGTCTTTTATAATTTTAATTTTACAATAGTTTTAACAAACCTGAAATAATAGACCGGTTATTTTAAACTATACACCCATTGTCAATGTAGAGTAAAATGTAATATTTTACAAAATTCATTGTTTTTAAGCACGTGAAATATTACTGTGTTTACCTACAATACTTCGTAGATAAAATATTGCAAACATGGTTGTATGTAGGTGAAATGCTTAAAATCTGAGTGTTAGGAGGTTATTGTAACCGTTTAACAAAAATTTATTCGCACCTATGCTAACTGTCCTACACGTGTTTGTGGAATCTCACAATGATGAAACCAACCCATGTAGAACGCCAGAGGCGGTAATCATTTACTGATTAGGGGGATAGTTTGCACGGATCCTGTATCCCAGTATTAGCCCCGCTTACTCTTGGTATGTGCGGTGTTATGCAGCATACAAGGAAGTGTTAACATTGGCGACAATGTATTCTTTATTCTTCTCTCGACCGGGGTTTACAGAAACATCGTCGTGTTAAACATTTCTAGGCCTAGTTTCAATATGGCGTTGGCCGAAACTAAGAACAGACGTTTCGCCTCTTGTCTGACAAGACAAGTTATCAGTTCTACGCTAGCTCACCATGACACGGTAAATTACATTGCATCTACCCTGTTACTGGGAGGGTAGATCATTTCCCCACCAGCACCGTCGAGGCATGCACAGCATGTTTCCTAACCTCGACCTAAAACAGGGCCCACTTCTCGACCCGACGATCGACAGCGTAAGAAGAACCAACAAGTCAAGACATTTTCCACGACAATGGGCAAGAAACACTACAACAATAGCCTCCAGCAGTAATAATCGGTCAACAGTGACAACGCTTTAACAACAGTTAGTTATTAATCGGCAAACAAGGGCGAGTGAAACACTTATCTGTGAGACTATGCATTAACGGCGTCACAGCTCCCCTCTGTTTCATGACGCTCTTGCTTAATACAGCACAGTTAGAATTACAACAAAATACTCCGTCATACAAATTGACAATTGACTCTCCCTTAGCTATACAATCGCACTAAGTGAGATACATCATAAACCTCCATCACCCCTCACTAACAGAGCAGAGTGTGGTATCGAAGACATCGAGGAAAAACGGAGAAAGTCAGCTCCACGTACCTCTAAGAACTCTTTCACAAAAGGAAAAAAAGAGACCCTAGACATTTGCCTTAACGCCCCCAAGATAAGGGCAATAAGAACACATACACTTAGTCGCCATTGTTAGTATGTAAAACGTCTTACATCTACGGGGCTTAGTGTTATCTCATAATACATTTGTGAGGACAAAGAGAAAAAAAAAAGTTAGTTATTTAATATAACATTGGGTTAAATTGTAACATGAACTTGTAACTACATCATGTAGGATCTATCATACAAAAATCCCATAAAACTGACTCATCTTAACCAAACCAGCTGGCTTTGTCAAGATATCTGCCGGCAATTCTTCCGTAGGAGTGTACTCCAATATGGCCACCTTATTTTGTACACTTTTCCTTACATAACTTAGTTTTCTAAAATAGTGCTTAGACATCGCGCTTAAATCTATTCGCTTCACAGCGTTAATGACAGACTGGCTGTCAGTATAGAGCTGAACCGGTCTAGAGCCATACTCCACATTGAGCTCTTCTAAGAAATTTATTGTCCAGGAAATTTTCTCGCAAGCATTCTGTCACAGCAACTAGCTCTGCTTCCATACTGCTGAGGCAAAGCATCGTTTGTTTCTGGGTTTTCTAATACACCAGACCACTCAAAGCCTTAATCATTTACCCAGTATAGCCTTTCCCGTCAAACGTGGATCCCCAGGAGGCATCACTTCACCCTTGCAAGTCAATACTTGCGTCTCAAGTGAATACTAACTTCCTTCCCCGGGTTGTCCTGAGATACTTTACAATCCTCTTTGCTGCTTCCCAGTGTGCCAATGTAGGCTTTTGATAGAACCTAGCCAAGCTGCATACCCCACACATGATATCAGGGCGAGTACCCTGGGCTATTATTCAATAACGACCCTATGATGCCTTGATATGACTTAACATCATGCTCAACAGAGCTTACACAGTCATTTATCTAACACTGGAGTCTTAACATTATTCGCATTCTCCAGTTCAAATGTTTTAATCAGTCTATCTATGTACTTACACTGAGACACCTCGATCCCTAGGGTCGAAGAGTTAATGAGATACCCCAAATACAGACTATTCGAAATATCAAGTACTGTGAAGTTCTATTTCAGTCTTTCCGGTAAACTTCTCAACATCCGGCTGTGGCCACAGCCCAGAAAATCGTCTACATTGGCCGACACGGCGAGAAACATCCCGTCTTCCTCTAATAGTAACACACATGAATCGGACGAAAGCATTTTAAACCATCAGCTAACCAAGCTATCTCTCATAAATAAAAACCAGCGTCTTCCACTTTGAAGCAAACCATACAAAGCCTTTTTAAGCCTACATACGAGGTCCCCTGGGGGCGGACGAGCCCCTGGGGCACCCCTAGAAAATTTTCGACATCCAGCAGCGAGTTTATATAGGCCGATTTGACGTCAAAGCAGACATGTCATAATGTCTAGAGGCAGCCAAGGAGAGGAGTAACTTAATCGACTGAGCCTTCACCACTGGGGATGAAAATTCGAAAAAATCCTGCCCAGGCACCTGGTTGGACCCACAGGCCACCAACCGAGCCTTATATTTTTCTAAAGTACCATCTGCGTTATATTTCTTAGTGTACACCCACTTAGGCCTAACGATTTTTCTTTCGGCTGGCATTGGGACTAATTCCCATACAGCCAGATCCGAAGCATCTTCAATTCTGCTTCCATTGCCTGTTTCCATTGCCTGTTCGGGGCGGGGCATAGCTTGCCTAAATGTTGCCAGTACTGGGTAATCAGGTTTCATTTCTACTCCGCAACACGTTTCCCAGGACTCGTACACATTCTCTACCCAGTCTGAGCTCTCCGGTACTACGAGGGATGGTAGAGAACTTAAAGGCAATGGCAATTCAGTATCTTGAACGTCATGGCAAGCGCCACTCTCAGGTCTGGCATCGTTAGGCCCAAGTTGTATTGGTGCATCAGCATGTGCACCCAGACCAGCCTCTAAGGTACACTTGTCATGGTGCAAAACATCATTCAACTGGCAATTCATACAATCTAAATTGACACTATCAATACAGATTGGACATCTCCCTTTACAGCCCTTGACATGCACATAATGAAGGGATAGTCTTCCCTTTTGGTTATGTTTAATCTACACTTCAAGGCCTGGACATCCGTTTGAGTCACCTGACGAGGAGGAGGTTGAAATAGAACATTAGTTTGATATTCCCC
>JAHWFP010050025.1:0-48185 GCA_023313725.1 Lithobius niger | reverse complement strand
TATTTATTTAGTCCCGTTTTCGCACATGAACGGTTTTTTAAGAATTGGCAGCCTACTTCTGATCGTTTAGAGCCGATAAACTTGGCGAAAATGCATCCAGCCGTAGCCATAGAAACAAATAAGTATGGAAACAAGGTCTGTTCGAACCACGCAACAATGGCGACTAACGCGACTAACGCGAAAAAAAAATCGGGAATCCGGAAGTATAGGCTCCGACCATTCGTTCCATTGATGGCCGAATCCGGAAGTCATCGCCTATTAGCCAATCAAAACGGCCACGCAGGTCACGTGCTGTCACTCATGCGACCATATTTACCCACCTTGGGAGTTTAAGGTGATTTTTTTGCTACTTTGATAAGCAAATAAAGACTGGATGCGTTTCGAATCCGTAAAAGAAGTCTTATTTTTTGTTTATTTGTGGGAGAATTTTTTTAATGTTTTTTTTTTTCGTATGGTGAGCAGCTCTCTCTAAAACTCATGTATTTTCTCCAATGAAGCGTTTAAATTTGAACCGCTGACGTCGAAAGGGCTTTGAAAATCGTTTTACTAATTTTTTTTCGAGTGAGGCCTCTAAAAGTTAATCAAACTATTTTCGGAAGTGGTACGGAAAACAGCTGATGCGGATGCACAGTTTTTTATTTTTATTCATCATTTTTCCGATGCTTGCTACAGATTTTTTTTTTTAGCAAAACAAAACATATTTGAACACATGCAGCACTAAGCTTAAAAAAAAGCGTATAAAAACGTAGGCTATTTATATTTCAGGGGTTATATCCAAATATTTTCCCCCATCGTATCTAGTGTGGAGAATGCAAAAACTAATTGCAAATGGTTAAAAAAAAACCAGTATCGCCGCCAATTTCATATGTTTTGAAACAACACGGTCTCTTCTTTCATCATTTGTTTACTCACCAAATCGCAAATGATTTTTCACACAAGTTTTACAAAAATTTGTATCACTTATACAATCAAGCTAGTCCTATTTTGAACTTGTTAAAGTTTATATGAATTTTTTCACAATGGCTTCCTCAACCTTTCACAATTTTCTCGTCAATCTGCATTTTTATTTCACCGTTGTTATGTTCTTGTGTTCAGGCTACTTCACTTTACTAATTCAGTTCAGATTTAGTTGAAATTCCTTGACAAGTTAGCTTTGGTGCAGTAAAGAAACGAGTTAAAAGATGAAATTTCTACCGCAAATATTTTTGAAGATTTTCGAGTTTTGGCCTGATTTCCAGCAGCAGTTGTAAGAGAGCAGCAGTAAAGGAACCCGGTGTAAAAGTCTAGTGGCCCCAAGATACGACTGCGTGCCTTGCTTGTTCTTAACAACGTGAATATAAGACAAAAATAGGATGAATATAAGAAAAAAAAGAAAAAAACGCGCTTTGAAGCGCATTTGCAAGTCAAAGCACACAATGTTGACTCTCGAAAAGACCTTGGAATCATCTACATTATTAAAAACGTATGATGTGCGTGGTGCGCGCGCTTACCTCTACTCCTCTTGAACCAAGGCACCTACAAAGACGGGAGTAAGACCAAATGAAAGATAATTAAATTGCGCTTCCGTTAGGTCTTTTTTTTTCCTCTGCAACTTGATTTTATGATCCTAAAATACGTGAAGTAAACTGTAAAAATAACGTCAAAGTTTTTTTTTACCCTCTTGACGTTGGTTCACGGCGTCATGCAAAGTTTACTAAGCACAAACTTTTCCTGGTAAAACTATGACATCATGAACAATCATAAAATGCAGACGTGGGTAGGAATGTGTGGACGAAATGTGAGCAATAATTGCAATTAGTTTGCCTCGAAACAATCAATATATGATTTTGTGATCTCTTGAAATCAAAGTATCCACAGGAAGCATGGATCGATTCCTGATAAAATTACCATGTATTTTGCATCATACTACATATAGATCTTAAAATAGGTTTGTATCAAACTCACTTGATGCATGGAAAAATCAGACTCACAGACCTGGTTTTAAAAGGATGTCAAACATTCGTGTTTCTGAATCACGGAGGTGCGTAGATTGAGTGAGCAAAGCAAGAGATTTCCACATAAACTACTCGTTTTCAATGTGTGTCTGACATTGGTCTATTAATCTTTCATCTCTCATCTTCGTAGGGGATTACTTCTGGTGGAGTAGACGTACAAACGTGCAAACAAACAAATCGTATGTTGATGAAAAATGATGTTGATGAAATGTGGACGTGCTGAGGAAGATGATGAACGAAGTGTGAGCAACAATTGCAATTAGTTTGCTTCGAAATCTTCAGTACATCGATTTTGTAATTCTCTTGGAATCAAAGAAATTACGTGAAGCACGGATGGACGCCTACGGAGTGAACGAAGCGAACGATGTGGCCAGTTATTGATATTGAACTTTAATTTCACTTCCAAACTGAGCAGGAATCCCGCAAACTGTATTTCGCTTTTCGTTATGCTTTCACTAACTGGAATGCCGATAACACAAGGAAATTATATTTAACCTTTATCCGTCCGAAAATTAAATATTGTGTACAGGCATGGTCTCCATACGAAACTGACAAACATAAAATCGAGAAAGTTCAGAGAAGGGTTACTTATCAGTGCAAATATTTAAAGCAACTCGTAATTAATGGAAGCTCCATGCCATCATTTGGAGCTGCCTGCTGTGCAAGAACGTAGAACACAGAGATCTTATTTAACATGCCAAATATGAAATAAATCAATTGATTTGCCCAGTGAAACCTTTTTTTGAACTTCCCAATATCGGTTTTACTCGTGGTCACACTAACAGGCTCAAAAAGCCAGCTTTCAGAACTGGCATTGGCAAATCAAGTTTTACTGTGCGTTCCATCAGTTGGTGGAAGGCCTTACTTGAGTCTGTAGTGAATTCTACAACACAAAGGGTTTCAAAGGGTTTAACGAGCGTTAACCACTCCTGGCCATTTGCCCGAAACCCTAAGGCACTCATCAGCTGGAAGAATCGCTGTGACAAACTAATCCCTATACTGATGATTTAAGCATGTGCTTTTTGTTAGTTTCGCTCTTTTATTGTTATTGTATTGTTATTGTTATTGTTATTGTCATTGCCATTGTTATTGTTATAGACTAAAGTTGTGATGGGCCATCTTTGTTTATATCAAACCGTTGGAGTGGAGCTCCGCTATGATCACACTCCAATGTAAACTTAGACCGCGCATTAGGCGGAAACCATAAGGACTATCCAACCACACTTTGCATGTAGTAGCACGGGTGGGGCCAAGGGATAATCGTCAACTGGAAAATCGCATAATTGGAAGAACGTATACCGTATAACAGTTTAACGGAAAGTCGTCTAATAGGAAATTCATATAATGGAAAATCGTATAACAGGAAATTCGTATAATGGAAAATCGGCTAACAGGAAATTTGTATAATGGAAAATCGTCTAACAGGAAATTCGTATAATGGAAAATCACCTAACTGAAAATTCGTATAATGGAAAATCGTCTAACAGGAAATTCGTATAATGGAAAATCGTCTAACTGAAAATTCGCCTAATGGAAAATCGTCTAACTGGAAATTCGTATAATGGAAAATCGTCTAACAAGAAACTAGTATAATGGAAAATCGTCTAACTGGAAATTCGTATAATGGAAATCGTCTAACAGGAAATACGTTTAATGGAAAATCGTCTAATGTCCCTGCCTCGCTCGCGCTACCGTGCTCGCTGCGGTTATACATGTAACATCAGAAACTGCAGTTAGTATCCATGGATAAAAACACTCGATTCCGTGATTATCTCCGTTTCCCTAGATCACTGTTGAAAGTTTCCGTGGATAAAATAACCCAATTCCATGATTATCCCTGCTTCCCTACAAGCACTGTTGAAAGTTTCCGTCGATAAAAACACTCAATTCCGTGATTATCCCCACTTCTCTAGAATTGTTGTTGAGAGTTTCGTGGACAAAAACACTCGATTCTGTGATTATCCAAGCTTCCCTAGAATCATTATTGAGAGTTTCCGTGGATAAACACACTCGATTCCATGATTATCCACACTTCCTTAGAATCTTTGTGAGAGTTTCCGTGGATAAAAACACTTGATTCCGTGATTTCCCCCACTTCATTATTGAGAGATCCCTTGGATAAAAGTGGGCGGAGATGTTGAAATCGTTCTGATAAATGCTGATTGGGGGGGGGGGGGTAGGGGGGTTTGAGACTTAATGGCACGTCGACAGCCAAATCGTTAGCACCAACCTCAGTCACAATGCACTGGTCCGGGTTGCCATGTGCCACATATTACAGAGATGTCAAACAAGCCCCTTATCTAGATCTCATCATACAACCGTACCGTCTCCAAAATTAAATTAAAAAAATCCGGACAAAAGGAAAGACTCCTTACCCAATTTACAAACCAAGTCTCGTGGAAGTGGAAGCGACGACAAACACCTTCAAGATTAGTGTTGAAATCCATAGGTAAAGGCAAATGCAAGCTATTGTGTTTAATCGCTTGCCTGTCGCATAGGGTCTCAAATAAAATGATAGCAAAATTTCGACCTTACTGAAAATTGTGTGATACAACATCAGTGGCGTAGATACGCTAGGTGAGGCCGGTGGCAAATTAGCACTTAGCCCCCCCCCCCCTTCTCTTTCCTTAATATCTAGAATGGCCCACACAAAACGCACGAACTGAAAAATTGTCAAGTCCATACTTTCTTTTAAATTTTTAAATTTTTTATTTTTGTTATAGTGAAAATAGGGACCACTCTTTCGTGCTCCAATCAAGGGGTCCCTATTTCAATTTTTTTTTGTTTTTAAATTCTGTAAGTGCAAACTTTCTTCCAAGTTTAAAAAAAAAAAGTGTAAATATGAACCACTTGAAAATAGTGAAAATAAGGACCATATTTTCTTAACGATAGGTGTTATTAATAGACGGACGGGGAGGCTCGAAATTAATTTTTAAAGTACAGTTTATAACAAATTAAATAATTAGTGAACTACAAAAGATCCTTTTTTAAATTTACATATGTTTTTTTTTCTTTCGGGGGCTCCCTGAGGCTGGGGGGACCGGTGACCCTTACCTCCCTGTAGCTACGCCACTACACGACATGGAAATAAGAGTGTCTAGACGTGCTCGTGCGTATCTCCTTTAGGAGTTATGCCCCTTTAATCTCTACTAAAAAAAAAAAAAGATGACGCGTTAATTCTCAGATTGCATCATCTTCGGTGCCGCCAGAATAATATTATAAACACATCGATATAGGATAGAAACCGTCTCTTTATTGCACGGTATTAGAAACATTAATAACCTCTATAAAAATCGAAAGCGTATCCTTTGACGGCTTTATGTGTTCGTAATAATAAGCCGCATCTCCCATCCCATACTCTTCTGCCTGCCTGCTTTCTTTACCTACATTCACGCATGCGCTGACACAGTTACCAAGGGACAGGGAGTACAAACAACAATGGCGGGTCACTTCACGCTTTGTGAGAAGAAACTGGACTGAAATCGCCGGACCACAACCTTAGCTTTTTTAAGGCTTTCATTACAAAAAACTGAAGGGAGGGGCTGGCGATTTAGTAACCCAGGGTAATGATACGGCAGTGTCATCCTATTAATGTACGTGGTCATGTAAACATCTGCCTGTACGTGTCTGAGTTTGAAAGCGGCTTCTGGAAATGTTATTTCCTTCTATGCAATAACAGGCTTTTATTCAACGCTTGTAAATACAGAACGGCCACCTGAACCGTTGCAAACAATTTTATGCAGTTTGATCAAAGGTTTGGCGATTTGAGTTATTTATTCTTAGATGGCGATGTCGTACAAAATTTTAACCCAGAGGTGATTAAAAAAACGTATTTTTTTGTTAAAAAAATTACATTAATTAAAAAAACAAAAACGAACTCGTTTGATGTTTACGTAAGGTTTAAATGAACCGAAGTCAAAGTAGGAAAGGAACATGAATAAAATTTTTCTTGTGAGGTTTGAGGTACCACAATGTTGGTGCAGTGTTTAGTCCACGTGAAACCTTACGTCTGTATTCAACGATTAGACACGTAAAAAAGAAAAAAAAAACTGGCCATTAAAATTGGCAAAGAACGTATTATTTAATATTGTGTTAAAAGATGAACTCTTTTAAAGAAAGTTCATCTTAAAAAAAAATGCAACACAGAACAAATTATATATGGTTTTATTTGGTTGTGTTTAGAATACCAATTACTATATTTTTTATATTTAAAAAAAAATTAAAGCTATTTCGCTTCGAATTATGTGAATTATACAGCCCCACAAATGCATACGTCACAGACATTCGTCTTTTTTTTGCGTAAATTCTCAGTACTAATCTTCAGAGAATTCTTCTTGCCATTCATCACCGTACTGATATTAGGAAAATTAGTTGTTTTTTCCCCCCATTTTTTGGTGATGTCATTTAGTCAAGTGGAAGGCTAATAATATGGCGCATGCAAACACCAATAATTGCGTTCAAAATTAAAAACTATTAAAAAATAATTTTAGTACAGCAGTCAAGTTTCACGTGGACTAAACACTGCACACTGACACTGCGGAATCCGATACCTTATAGGAAAGCTTATTCGTTTACGATTTTTTTTCGCGCACACGCATACGAATGTAATTTACTTTTACTTGGTTTATTGAGTTTTCCTTAAAATACTTTTCCAAACGTTCGAAATTTCGATTTAAAAAAAATTAAAATTACAGTACGTAAAATACTGTATGCGACATTTTTAAAATTGTTCTCTTTGAAGTGAGAGGTTGTTTAAAAATTGTGTAAATTGTCGGCATTTACCTGTAAAACTGAATACACAATTTTACACCTATGGCGTTTACTGTCAACTAAATTTTGTGTTTTCAATGATGAACGTGATAAGAAAATTTTCGGATATTTAAGAAGCAGTATTTGATATTTTACTACATTATTACCCGGGACACAGTTCGCTCATCCTCTTAGGGCATGTTAGGCACTGGGTTAGGTGTACGATTGAGCCTTCAAGTCTAAACCTCGCCCTTTATAAACATCTTCTTGGTTTTTTTTTATTGTATTTTGTTTGCAATAAAGTTTATTATTATTATTATTATTATTAATACATAATAATAATACATACGGAAAAAGAAAATTCATACGGAAAAAGAAATATGAATTATTTGATACCCTTTGAATTTAATAAAATTCCAAGTGAATTAAGAAATTTTAAACAACACAGAGAAATGCAGAGTAAAATCAAGATGTGGTTACTTGAATCTCAACAAAAAAAATAATAAAGATGAAGAAGCTTTTAAAGTTAAGAAATCAACAGTACTAACATTAACTATAAAATAGTGTATATATAAGTGTTTGTATATAATCATAGTGTGAATGCATGTAAATAATTTGTAATGGTAAATTGAAAAAAAAAAAAATTTATTGTGCTGTCTAACTAAAGTAAAAAAAAAAAATATTATATACATTGTAACAATTTAGAAATTTAAAACTAATTGAATTATGAAAATATATAGTTTGCTTGCACATACAAGTCCATTGGGACTTCGTGCCAGTGCTTGTACCTGAAACAATGTACTTGTACTTAAATAAAGCATTATTATTATTATTATTATTATTATTATTATTATTATTATTTTTGTTTTTATTATTATTATTATTATTGTACAAATTTAGAATTAAATCATGAAAACCAAAAATGTAATAAGGAGGGCATAAATTTGGAAAAAAAACAGACCAGTGCCAGTTATTTGGGAATGGAAATAGATTCAAATTGGAATTTCAAAGGACACATAATTCAAGTCATAACGAAAATAAGATAAATACTACCAAAAATTCATCTCTTAAAGAATACATTAGACACAAACAATAAAAAATAAATATTATATGACGCATGGATAGGAAGTATCATACAATACGATGTTGAATTGTATGGTTTTACATCAGACTATTTAATAGAAAGAATGCAAAGGACGCAAAATGAAATGGTCAAAGTGTTGTTTAAAAAACAGGAAGGAATAAAAGCAATAGAATTATACAAGACTAATAATATACTTAGAATTATAGAACTTAGAGATTACATAATAACAATGCCTCAAATATATATAAAAATAGTAGATTTAATGAAATAGGTAATATCAGAATGAATAAGCCAATATACACAGTACCAAAATGGAATAATGTGTACGGGAAAACAAATAAAAAGTACTATGTACCAAATATTTAAAAAAAATAACCCAGAAATTTGAGGAATTATCAGAATATTAATGAATTAAAACGCAAATTAAAAGTCAAACTTACAAGAAAATAACCCCATCGCGAAGTGTTGAAATCTGAAGTTTAAAATCTTTAAAAAAAATTCTTAAAATTCAAACCTTTTAATAAGTATTATAAATTATATATAAATTTCACTTTCAACAAGATGTGTATTTGTTCTCACACAAGCTATTTTAATTTAATAGCTTCGAGCATTACAGTGTATATTATATATATATGTATTGTAATGAAATAATAAAATTATTATTATTATTATTATTAAACATGGTAGGCACTGTTTTAGGATACTACTACTTTAAAAGCTAACCAATGTATTACGTATCATTCATTGTATTCCTATTATTGCGAGCCGGCTTCTAGGAATGTTACGATTTGAAACCTCAACTTAAAAAAAAGCAATAAATTAAAAAAAGTAAAAACTTTTATTATTTACATTAAACTTTAGCGTTCCAATGATGAACATCTGGCGCTGCTCCCTCCCTTTGCCAAGTTGTTATATGGGCGGATTTGTGATGTTTGTTGGCGCGTTTTGTTTAATTGTACAATTAACAGTTTTTATTATGAAGTATGTATTTTTATTTGACTTACGATGCTTTTTTGATATGTGTGTTTTAGGTGCAGGCAGCCTATGATAGGAATGATAGGAACCTTGGCCACTACTGTAAACAGTGGTTGTCAAAAAAACCTGCGATGCGGGAACCGGTATTTTGGTTTCAGCTAAGTAAAAGCGAGTTGGTTCTTTAAATGTACAGGGTGATCCACAAAAAACTGACGACCCAAAATTTTCTAAGTCATACTTTTCTAGTTAGCACCTCTCACAACCAAGAGAAGACAGAAATCTTCCAGTTTCATTAGATTTGATTTCTGTCCCATCCTGGTTCTGAGGGTTGCTAACTAGAAAAGTTGGACTTAAAAAATCTTGGGTCGTCAGTTTTATGTAATAATGAAGGTGTCATTTTTACTGTTTTTGATAAATTGGCCGAAATGTGTAGCCGATGAGCAAAGAAATATCAAGTTTTTGTTATTTTTACCACGCATATAATTCTTATTGGTTCGACGAAGATTTTTTAAAATTCAACCTAATGTTTGTATTATAATAATAATAATATTTGTTGCGATAGCAACGGGTCTGGCAAGGACTGGGGAGTCACTGACAGCCAGCCGCAATTTAAATGTATTTACAGTGTACAATATACGGCCAAGGAATGGAAGATGGTAAGAGGTTTGGGGACACGAATGCCTTACCACCAAAGTTAGACCTGCCAGGGACTCAAATGCCCCCGATGGCATCGCCAAACGTGCAGGACGTGGGAAGGGTGAGGAAAATGTTAAAAGGCCCAAAATGATGCTGTATAAATAAAAAGTTAAAACATTGCTAAAAAATTGTATTCTACGGTGAATACTAAAAACTAAAAACTAAAGCACCCACATAGTATATATATATAATATAGTAATATATATATATCTGGTGAAGCGCTTGTTTCTTCTCCTAAATTTACAATAAAACCCAATAAAATGCAATAACTCTTTTAAGATTAGCGAGTTGAAGTTACAAGTTAGGACAAACTCGATCGAAACATAAAATGGACGATGACGATGACAGGGTGGTCCAGAAAAAACTGACGACCCAATTTTTAAGTCCAACTTTTCTGATCAGCACCCCTCTGAACCAGAAGAGGACAGAAATCTTCCAGTCTCTTAAATTTGATTTATGTCCTCTCCTGGTTTTGAGAGGTGCTAACTAGAAAAGTTGGACTTAGAAAATGTTGGGTCGTCAGTTTTTTGTGGACCACCCTGTACAAAAAGAACGTCTGTCTACTTATATACAATGCGTGTGACAAAAAAAAAATTCCTTTTATATACAGGGAAAAAAAACAAAAAAAAACGTGAAGTGTGCCGTAAAAAAGGGGATTATATGATTGAATTTTCACTTGTTAAAATGAACACGGATAAAAATTGATGATTTTAATTGAAATAATCAAATGTACAATTGAGAAAATTCTATCTGTTTAGGTGCTGTTGTGCTTTACCAATCATATATTTAAAACGTAAAACACAACAGCACCTAAACAGATGCAATTTTCTCAATTCTACATTTGATTATTTCAATTAAAAATCAGCCGTCTTTATCCGTGTTCATTTTAACAAGTGAAAATTCAATCTATAACCCCCTTTTTTTGGCACACTTGACGTTTTTGTTTGTAATTGGCGGAGCGAGCGAAACGAACGAAGCGTAGCCTATAACGGACACCAAATTGCAAAATGTTGGTCCGTTGGTAGCACATTTTTAGTCTGGGTGGAGCCCAAACGAAAGATCGGACTGGAATGAAATTTGGTACAACGTTTCATACCCTAATTAGTATTGCTGAGCTAAAATCTGCCGTAAATCGAACAACTATTACTGCAGTAATTTTAAAATTTTCGAATTTATTTCTAACACTCACCATTGTAAATTTGGAGTTGTGAATAGTTAAGGAATTCCGACGAAGCATACACCAACTGCCAGCTAATGGTAGTCAACTGAACTTTAAAAAAAAAAACGGGAAATTAAATTTTGGTTGCTTCTTTCTAGCTAATAATCTTTTTCGACGTAACTCAACGAAATAATAACACTTGATGTTTGCATTTAACCACTACAGTAACAAACGCAACCATAAAGACAAAAGGATTCCATTAACGACACACGTTAGTTTCATTTGAAAAAAGAATGCTTTGGAGATTATTCAATTCAACATGGCAACGAAAGTGGCGTCTGCTCTAGCGTTGGGAATCCCGAATATAAAACCTGAAATCGTCGTATCAAGGCCAAGCGGTATTATAAAACGATAATTACATCAGACGAAATACGAAAGGACGAAACACGAAACAATAATATGCCCGCCTCCCTCAATTCCTGGTTGCCACGGTAACGTGAAGACTCGAAACCAAAACCGTGTTGCATCGCATAAAGGAATAGGCTTAATCTCGAACCACTGTTGTAAGCGGCTACTAACGAAAGGAAATCGGATATAAATATTAGGCCTAAACGCTAAAAATTAGGCCTAAAACCTAAAGCTAGGTCTAAAAGCTAACACATTTTAAGCCTAAATTGTGATGGTTATTTCTTTCAGATTATATAATAGATATCGCTGTTGCAGCCATATGAGTTAGGAAATAATATATTATCTTGCATTGCGTGATAGAGGTGTGCCAGCTCAACATTTTCGTTGGTGGCGGTGTCAAATCTTATACCAAAGCAGTATTGTGAACCTTTTGAATCATCTGACTACTATCGTACTGATGATTGTTTGGCTTGCAGTTAAACGCCTTATTACGTGCTGTTTTATTTTTACTCGCGGCGATGGCCCACGTCTTCAGTGTTGGCTGCGAAAAGGAGGCTACAAATAACTAAACAAAAACTAAATGCTGGCGCAAACGAAAGCTTGTTAACGTAAATTTGACACCTAACATAAGCCTACATTAAAAAAAAAAGGCTAAAATAAAAAAAGGCCAGCAAAGAACAGCAGTACGTCACACCAAAAGGCAAACAGCCCAACAAAGCCCATTAAGTATTGCACCCAGATTTTTTTAAATTATTAACAAATGTGGTATCGTCATTAAAATAAAAACTAATTATAAGTTTGAAATGAAGATCCGTTCGCTCCGCCTACAATAGGTCCAAAGCCTGTATCCTAGGTATACGGGTCAAAAAAAAAAGCTTTTCCATAAGGTTTTAACGTATAATACCACGTCACCCTAGTGTTCTGTGCTTTCAGATGTTTATGCTTAGTAAGTAAACGGATATAACTGGCTTGTGCGTGTTTCGCGTTCTTTCACTAAGCGGCTTCGTTGAACAACGATTAGCAACTAATCGTGATTATACAATTAAGGTGCCGAACGGCGGGAAGACGACTTGACTGACAGTGACGAAAACAGCCAAAGAAAACCAAAAAAATAGGTATTCGAATGTATGTGAGATGTATTATCTGATTTGCGTTAATTCCACGCTAATTTTTATTTTTTTAACTTTACTCGATAAACTAGGGAAAATGAAATTCGAGGGAGGGATGATCGTCTAAGTGGAAAAATCACATCATTGGAATAACGTATACAGAATAATGGAAAAAATTTTGAGACTCTTCCAAAATCTTCATACTATACCGCACTCCCTGCAGCTATACATGTAACACCAAAAACCGTAACTAATTACAAATTAATTATTAAAATATTGTTGCCCAGTTAGACGATTATGTATTGTACGATTGTCTATTGTACGACGTTCTGTTTAGATGATTTTCCAGCTTTTAGTCTTCTGTATACAGCCGTACCGGCTGAGAAGACTATTGCAACGACTTTGTCCGTCCGTCCGTCGCTTATTTCAACTTCGCAACGGTACCAGATATTCACGACCATTGTTTACAACGTTAGATTCAGTGTCAAAAGTTAATTAAATAACATGGCAAATTAAAACATCGTTACCTCCTTATAGCTAATAGACTTCTTCGACGTAACTATATTAAATAATAACATTTCATCGTCGAATTGAAATCCTAAGGATTTGTGTTAACGCAGCCGTAAAAACAAAAAACATTTTAGCTTCGTTTAAAAGAGTCCTGTCGCATTGTTGCATGAATGAATAGGCTTACGGTCGAACCAAATTCTCCATTAGGCCTATCAGCTTGCTACTTAAGAAACTAAAACTGCCGTTAAAAAAATTAGGCCTAAAAAATGAAAATTAAGCCTAAAATCACGTTACCATGGCAACGTCAAGAAGCTACGAGTCGTGCTGGATTTCTCACCAGCATCTCTCCTGTCCCTTCCCTACTACCACTGTTCTATATAGACTACGTTGCGCATTACGTTGTAACACTGTAACTGTGTGCCCGGTTCAACGCATAGCGTTTTGCAAAAATGAATAGGTTTACTGTATACAATCCAAATCTCCGTCAGTTGCTACTTACGAAATGAAAGTTATTAATTAGGCCTAAACGCTGACAATTACGCCTAAAATGTAAAATAAGCTTAAAAGCAAACACATTTTTAACGAGCAATTCTGATGGTTACTGTTTTTAGATTATATAATAGAGATAGCCGTTGCAATGCGTGATAGAGAAGTGTGCCTCACTATTGGTAGTGGCAGAACTGCCAGAAGACCGGATGCGACTAGGTAGTCGCTGTAGACGCTTGTTTAATTTAGACACAATGTTGCCGGCGTAACATATGCCAGTCTAGAGGGAGCCAGGTTACCACATTGTCCCGTTCATTGTCGCATGCATTGCGCAGTATGTCAGTTGGAGCCCATAGATTGATAGTCTGTAGTTTTCCGCTCATCCTTTTTCATTGCTGCCCTGCAAAGACTGAATATGCTCCCCGTTTTTCATTGCAGCCGTGAACAGAATGAACATGTTCGCCGTATCGCGTTAATTGCTGCGTTTGGAATGTTTGTCATCATAACTCCATCTCCCTGTCCGCATCCTAACACCGCCTAAGCGAACAGATAAATTATTCCATTAGACGAATTTCCGATTTTCCAGTTAAAAGTTCGTTCTGCGCCCCAAAATTCTTTGTTGGGGTGGGTTATTTTATTACGTGGGAAGTCTCCGAACGTTTGATCGAACCGATAACGATGGGCTATATTTCTTACCGTTCACAACTCGGTTCGTTTCTGACTTTAAAGTTCCATTGCCACACCGTTTGATGAGCGAGTAAGTGAGTTTATGATGCGTAGATAATATGTCGACAATAAAATAGTAAATGAAGGAACTAAGATATTTAAATCTAGGGTTCAACTTTAAAGGTACATGCATCCCTGTTGGTTTTCCTGTATGACTCAGTTTTGCGACCTTAGTTCAAACGTATATAAATGTTGCCAACACAGTAATTTTCTTGTTTTTTCTTTCGTGCGAGATGTTTTTGCGACATCAACTCTAACCTGTGTCAATGTTGCAAACGCTATCTTATCAACGGGTCGCATGACATACCGGAAGGATTTATGTCCCTTTAAGCATCAGTACAAGCCTTTGTACTGTTTGATCGCATAGCGGCCATATCGAGGGGTTCGACAAAGCTAGAAATCTCAGACACCCAAGATTTAGATTTCTAAATCCGATGCAAATCTTGTGCCAATCTTGTTAATCTGCAAATATTGTGTATATCATCTAAATCTAGAACAGAACTTGTAAGTCACGTAAATCTGGCATAAATCATTTAAATTTTACTTAAATCTTTCGTAAATCTTTAAATCCCAGCAAATTTTCCGCAAAGCTTTAAACTGCAAATCTGTAAATCTGCAAAACTTTATGCAAATCTTGAAATTTTTTGCAAACCCGTGTAAAACTTGAAAAACTTCATGTAAATCACTGAATCTTGCTTAAATCTTTAGTAAATCGTTAAACCCCAGCAAATCTGTAAATCTTCATGTAAATCTTTAAATCTGTGTACATCTGCGAAACTTTATGCACATTTTTAAAGCGTCTGCAAATCCGTGTAAATCATTAAATCTTACTTAAATCTTTTGTAAATCTTTAAATTGCAGCAAATCTGTAAATGTCCGTAAACCCGTTGGAAGATTTATAGATTTACAAATCTCGCACACATTTTTGTCTTTGTCCAACCCCTCCGGCCATATTAATTTTAAGCTGACCACCCAGCGCGGAGATATAGGCTTCTATTTGTGGAAAGCGTAACAAACAATAATGACTCTCTCAGCGCCATCCATAATCGGTAGACCTCAACCAACGCCTAGTTGAGCCTTTGTTCACACTACAACAAAAAGTTGGGTGGGTCCGAAAGTCCGAATTTACTAGCTGCCTTGAGGTCATTAGAAGCAACATTGACCTTTGGGTGGACACTAGGGTCAAGACTGTAAGAGTGGGAAGCCTTTAAAGAGTGTAATATTGCATCATTAATAACGCATTCATCTTTTGAAATAACGGGGTCCGAAGCGTCTCGCGATTTAGCGAAAGTGAGTAATGGTTGGGTGAGCAGCAAGTCTGTCGTTTTTTAAATGAATCATTGGTAAAAGAGTTAATGTACATGTTTTTTGCTGCATGAATCACTCAGTGGAGTGGTATTTCCCAAGGTTACCACCTGCGGAACCTAGATTTTTTTTGTTTGTAATAATTTATTTTTCCAAGAATAGCTTTAAGCTCTTTATAATCCGGTATTATATTTAATCAAAATAGACCTATCCGTTTTAACAATAAAAAGGAAAATTGTCCATCAGTATGATATCATCAGTAAATACAGAAGCAAACCTATTTACCTTCCCTTTCGGACTTATATGTCAGACTGCCTTAGCGGGAAATCGAACCCACGACCTTTGAAACCAAAGGCCAGGGTCCTACCGCTAAGCTATACTGACACGGCCAAAAGTAAACGTCCATAGGCAGCATTAACACGTTCATATATACATACATATAAACATACAATCGATTCCCCGCTAAGGCAGTCTGATATATAAGACCAAAAGGCAACGTAAATAGGTTTGCATCTGTATTTACTGAACTCTTGTTGAGCCTTTGGTTTTCGTCTCTAACATCATCAGTACGTATAAATACAAAAATTAAAACAACACTAACCATGTTATTATGTTGGGTGCACGGGTAACTACGAGCAGTGTGGCGTCAGATTCGATAGGCGTCTTGGTCCCAGCTGTACATCTCTGGCTTCCTACAGACCCGGGTTCGAACCTGGCGATGGGAAGTGTATATGTACGGGTTTTTCTCCAGTTGTTTCCCGCCCGTTGCACGAGGGTTTCCTCCGGGTACTCCGGTTTCCTCCACTTAACACCTGCCGCTGGGGAATTTGAGTGGGAGGATGCCTCGTGCATCATTTCTGTATTATTATTATTATTATTATTATTATAAATCTGATTTATTATTATAAATCAATTACCTTTTCGCAACCGGTTACATAATTGATAAACTACAAAACATTCAAAATAAGATTGTCAAAGTTTTATTTGGAGACAAACAGAAAAAAACTGAAGAAATCTTTAAAATGGAAATCTTACAAATCATAAAATTAAGAGACCTAATAATTATTAAAAATAACTACTTTGAAAATACTCACAAAAACATAAACCAACATAGAAAACAGGGATTAAGAGAATACAAAAATAGATTTATTTTACCTCGTTTTTTCAACACATACGGCACTAGAAATAAAAAGTATTATGTACCAACTATATTTAACAAATTACCTGATAAACTATTAACATTTAACAACAAATCTCAACTTGTACCAGAACTAAAGAAATACTTAATACAAAAGGCATAACAAAGAAGTTATAAGAGATGTAAATGATAATAGAAAACTGTTGTGCAATGAGAATTAACCTAAATAATGGGAACCCTGAGAACTAACAATTATATAAGTTTTCCTTTTGTTTTTCTCTAAGTGTAATATGCATGTTTATTTTTTGTGTTATTTATTGTTATTTATTGACGGTTGTATGTATTTGCTGCTCACACAAACATCTTGTAAGTTTCGAGCATTGTTTCGCAAATAAATTTATTATTATTATTATTATTAAGTAACAGTAATTCAGAGAAGTATAATTCCATTAAAACTAAGACAAATTTAATTTCTTCTTTCCTAATTTTATTTCTACTCTCCAGTTTGATTAAACCATATGGAATCTTATTGATTAAAGTTGGGACAGCATATTTCCTGCATTGTTTCCCGTAATCATTGTAGATTCTTGGTACATTATATCTGTAAGTTATTTTTCTAAATATGTTTGTTTTGTTTCTGTTATTTCCTTAAATCTCCAAGTTGTTCCACTTTTAGAATATTATAATTTTTAAAGATGCTATTGCGTTTTAATGTCTTGGTGATTTTTTAAAAGTATTTTCACAGTCTTATTTTGTAGTTTTTGTAACTTATTTAAAGTGTAATTTCTGTCGAGGTGTACTGGCCGATTGGGCTGTCGGGTAATTGTCCGTTGTTTACTTCTGATTTCGCACCATCTCTTGAAATCGGGGTGTTCTACGGTTTGACTGTAACGAGATAACCCTTAGTTCCATAGTCCCGATGTTATTAGACTAGAACTAGTTGGCGACAGTAGTTTATTAGAAATAAAATATTTGTTTTCAGTCATAAATATAAAAACAGTTGCGCTATACGAAAGGTCTGTGACAAGTCATCTTCGTTCTTAATACGGACTTGGGTGCGGGGGGGGGGATGCGGGACCATATCCGTTTCATGTGAGGTGACCACTCGGGTGATTACTCACAAAGCTAGCGGTGAGCGGTTTTTTTTTATTACTTCCTTCTGCTCATGAAGTTAAAAGTTCGAAACCTCAAGTACCTTTTCAGTCAAGCGCGATTTCAAACAATAAAAATGTTTGTTAATTTTTAGAGTTTGGTATTTGTATTAATTTTAAGTTTTACAGCATAGAAAAATCATTCTTTAAGGATGTGGTAACATGCAACGATCGTCATTCATCATTCATGCTATGATCATGCCAGAAATTAAATGCGCCATGGGGGGGGGGGGGGGGAGAGTATGCCGAGCACCACGGTGGTTTTTGTTCATGCAAGAGCGCTAACACGCAGAAATTCCTGAAGAGTGGCACTAATAAGACTTTGTGGTGATCGTTTAATCAGAGGTGTGCCGGCTAGTAATATTCTTTGGCGGCAGAGTTAGTCAATTTTTTACCGTTATTTTTCTTCGGATTTTAAGAAGTGAGCGCCGTACAAATTCAGCTGTAGGCGCCCCAATATTTCGAGGGCAATGGAGATAGGGACAATTTTTTGCAGAGATCTTAAAAATTAATTTTAAGTCGTATGTGAAGCAAAGTTTATTGTTTGCATGGTATACTATACAAACAAAAGACACCAACGCGCAAGGTAACACGTTTCAATGAGTAGGATAGATGCATAAATTCCACCTGTCAAAACTATTGAAATAATTGAAAATACCGTTTATAACAAAAATCCTGCTTGAGCGACACACTCGAGCTCCGTAGGGTAGCTGCAAAAAAAAGATGACAATAATTGTTGTTTTACACGAATTTAAGGCCGCCCGCGCACTGAGCGACTTGGCCGCGCGGCCAGGTCGCTGCAGCCAATGAGAATGCTTACCGTTTATGTAAAACCACGCACTAATCATTTTCATTGGCTACAGCAACCCGGCTGCGCGGCTAAGTCGCTCAGTGCGCGGGTGGCCTAAGCTTTCTTACCAACCAATCAGTATTTCTGACGCACTTCTCGTGGACGTGTACACCCTATAAATTCTACCATTTCTGACGGGTAAACAGCTTGCTAGAAATATTAGGATAAGAAAAAAAAGACAAAAGAGAGAGACAGAAAAGAAAAATACCCGGGACGCAAGCAGAACAGGAGAACAGCTAGATCGTCCCGAACATACAGCCGCCAATAGAGCTTGGTAGTCTGTCATCCTACCCTGCGAGCAGCGTCAAGGGCTTTACCTGGACACCTTTTCCATTTGCCGTTCAAGAACTGATCATTTTTCATATTCAAGGAACGACGATGACTGTAACCGGAAGTCACAGTGTGTCATAAAATTGGTATTTCTTCTTCTGAACTCTTGTGACGGACTGTCAGGACAGTGGGAATCGGGAAGAACCAGTATTCCAGTTCATGGCTGACAGATGCTGGATGGCATAAGAGTGAAATGAAGTGAGCCCAAGTTGCCATCTTGTATTTGTCCACTCGGTGGCTAATTCTCGAATCACAAATTCGCCTCTACCAGAATATCTTTAGCGACGTAACAACTTTAACTGAAGGAAAATCTATATGAACTTATGCCTGGAGGGGACGATTCTAGTTACATGGTGAAGGAACGTTGAAGTCGTACGGCAGAATTAGATGTACACACCAAGAAGACCGGATGTGACATCCTACCCAATATGATGTCCCATGGTCTGAACTGGGCATGGCAGGAAGTGTAAAGAATCACGGTTCGTACAAACCTTGAAAAGCATTGAAAAGCATTAAATTTCACTTGGGGCATTTCCAGGCCTTAAAAGCCTGGATTCTTGAAAAAATTCTTCGATGGCCTGGGAAAGCCTTAAATTAAGTAACAAATTTGTGTTTTGTCGTTTGTTTTTTAATTACGTCTGAATACGGAAGTTTGTAATCGTCAATGATTAAGAAAAATAATGATTAATAAATAAATACAGCTATAACGGCTTGTGACCGATGGCCTTGTTGCCCGGATTCCATCCAACTGCATGTTAGTTTGGTGTGAAATACTTTGGATTTGGATGACAGATCATGGGAAGTGTAAGAACTTTGGTTGCACGATGAAAATTTTAAGGAAAAATATTCCCTTTTTTTTTTTTGCCTTGAAAAGCCTTAAAATGGCCTTGAAATTCATGTGGCGAGTTTTTACGAATCCTGAGCTTAGATTATCCTATTTGGTACTTATTAAATCATCTTAGTGTCCGATTTCCCTAGCGTCTTGCGCTAGGGTCGGGAATGGTACCCTACAGGTGAGAAGAGCTCAGATGCGAGGTATGGGACCGATGACCTTTGACGTTGGCCATGAGTTGGTCAAAAGTCAAACCTTACAGCAATATACTCCTTTCGTTACGGGATGAGCATATTCCTATAGATAGCAACACTCGGCAAGCATTATACCACGAGGGCACGAGTTTAGAGGGCCAACGGGATGAAACACGTATTATAACTACGGTGGCTCGTTGGGACAAACAACAACTTTTTTGCACCCACACAAACTTCTCATGAAACCAGAACTTCGGCGTTCCACTACTGGATAAGACATACTACAACCCAGGACGATGTATGGTAAACTGCTTCCGCACCAGTGGCCATCTTGTTCTGGTTTCGTAAAAGTTTTGTGTGTGCAGAAAAAAGTTGTTGTGTGTCCCAATGAGCCACCGTACGTTGCGATCACGGACTTAAAAATGACCGGCAACCAGCACTAATGTGAGCGAGGGAAAGCGAATTTCGTGATGGTAAATTGTGTTAGCTAACATTTGCCATATTCGGTTAGTAAAAATACCACGAATTGTTTAGGCAGTTTGCGACAGCGCAATCTTTATTTGCCGGCGTGTTAGAGCTCCACTGTGGGCCCCGGCTTAAGCTACGATTAGCAGCGCAAGGTTATCTGTGCTTCTGCGGTCCTTGGTCAAGCGGTGAGCGCTATTTGCGCTAGTAGCCCTTCTGTGACAACACGTCGCGACTGTAAGAGTTACTGCCCCCTGATCAAACTATGTACAGCACCCAGAATAGTAAACAATAGAGCAGCGTCAACTGACGTCATATTGCTACAAGAGAGATACTTGCAAGGGGCACTCGATTGAAATGGTGGGTTAAACAACGGCACTTCTAGTCAAGCCAGTGCTTTAAGATTGTATTTCGTAGGCTTAAAAAACCGTTGTTTTCTCCAATCCTTATGCTGCTTAGGTTGTAATTGGAAAATAAAGATTCCACTTGCTTGAAAATGTCAGTAACTGCTAACAAATCGACAAAAATCGCGCGTTTTGGGCCTAATAAATCCAGTCTAATAGCATTGGCTTCAGTAAGACGCTCTTCTTTTCCCCCACCAGTGCACCTTGCAGCTAACCCTAATTGGCTCCGCCATAGAGTTATATACAATATTACTACGTCGTGTCATTGCCCTATAGAGCAGCGTCAAGTGACGTCATATTGGCTACGAGACACCATTTGGAGCTAATAGCTACAAGGTGCACTAGATTAAAATGTAACGGAAAAAACGGCACTTCTAGTCAAGACAGTCCTTTGAGAGCGGATTTCTTAGGCTTAAATGAACGTTGTTTTCTCCAACAACAAAAATCGCGCGTTGTAGGCTTAAGAAATCCAGTCTAATAGCATTGGCTTCAGTAAGACGCTCTTCTTTTCCCCCACCAGTGCACCTTGCAGCTAACCCAGTAACTGGCTCCACCATAGAGTTATATACAATAATACTACGAAGGAACAAAACTATAAAGGAACAAAAGGAACAAAACTAGCAAAAAGCACATGCTTAAAACACCAGCGTAGGGTTAAGAGTTTGTCATAGCGAGTCTTCCAGCTGCTGAGTGTTGTGGAGTTCACCACAGACTCAGGCAAGGCACTCCACCTACTGATGGAACGCACAGTAAAACATGATTTGCCAATGCCAGTTCTGAAAGCTGGCTTCTTGAGCTTCTTTGTATGACCACGAGTAAAACCGACAATGGACAGTTCAAAACAGGTTTTGCTGGTCAAATCAATGGATTTATTTCAAGATTTGGTGTATTAAAATAACATCTCCTCTTATTCTACGTTCCTGCATAGCAGTAAGTCCAAATGTTTAAGCCGATCTTCATAAGGAAGTCTGCTGCTTTAAATGTTTGCAATGACGAGTAATCATTCTCTGAACATTCTCTGTTTGTTGGTTTCGCATAGTATACACCATGCCTTTATACGACATTCGATGTTCGGACGGGTAAAGGTTAACTGCAATTTAAAGCCGTCGCAAAACACTTTACCTCTTTTAAAACCTGACCCAAAAACATATCAGAACGAATGATAGTGCACAAACTATCAAACAAACAGGCCAAATTTAAGGGCTAATATTCCAAACACAAAACACACGGCATAGCAAAGGAGGAAAACAACATATAAACAAAACTACGATTCATTACTCCAAAATTGAAAAGGAGAGACTCGTAGCTCATGATATGTCAAAATACTGGTGCATCTTCCTCCCACACAACGTGCCCTACCCCGTAACAAAAGCACTTTCACTAGCGCCGTAACAAAATGCTCTGTGTTTAAACTCAAACGCTCTAGCCACGATTGTCCTACATAAAAATAACAGCGACGCTCGCATTCGAGAAGTCAAATGCCCGCACCTTTAGTGGGTTGGATTTTTCCTCCACCTCAAAATCGTGAATAACAAATAGGTTTTGGACAGACTGTAGCATACACACACCTATATTCAATGATCTTAGGAGGAAAATAGTTGATTGAGGAGAAAGTTTAAACCTCGACCCGCCCTTCCTTCCCCGAAGAAAATGAAATCGTGTCTCTGGTTTTAAATCGTTCCGATTCAAGATGGCGACCCACGATGAGAGCAATAATGTATCATCCAGAGCTTAAATTTCGATTGTATTTCCTTGTGATGATAGCTGCAAAAGGCGTATCGCATAACGATTTGTAAAAAAAAGCAGACGCCTTCGTGTGGGAATCGATTATGCGTAATTTGTATACGCGTAATATTTATTTTCAGTAGGTCTCTACCATATATGTGCTGTGAAACGAATTTTGCAGACAGATTATTGCGGAAGGAAAATGTCTTGATTAATAGTCTGAATTTTTAATAAGTTTATTAAGCGCTCTCGATTTTAGGTCTGTAATAAGTTAAATCGAGTACAATAAATACTAATGCGAAAATAAAATTGCTAAAAGCGTAAAGTTTATAAATAGGACGGAAAGACAAATGGGCTCGAAACGTGATAAATATATTAAGATGCAAACCTATTTAGGTTGCCTTTTGTACTTGAATGTTGGACTGCCCGAGGGGGAATTAAACTCACGACCTTCGAGGCCGTGTCTATATGGCTGAGCGGTAGGACTTCAGGCTTTGGTTTCAAAGGCCGAGGGTTCAATTCCCACTCAGGCAGTGTGACATTTAAGTCCAAAAGGCAGCCTAAATAGGTTTGTATCTGGATTTATTTAAAAGCTAATAGAGCAGGCTGTAAAGCTGCCTTAAAATATCCTTAAAATCAGTGAAACAAGAAAAAACCTTGGTCGAAATCCAAGGTCGAAAAATGAAAATTATTTAAATTGCTTTTGGATTAATTTTGCCTGGCAAACGCTGTAGTGAAACCTAAGAAACGTATTATTATTTTTTGTTTAATTGAGTAATATTGTATGCAATGTTATTTCTTACTATTGAAATTTTCACATTTAGCAGTAAATGCAAGGTTTTTTTTAAATTTCAGTTGACATTTTCGCGTTTAGACGATTTGTTTTTTTAAATGGGTTATCTTTCCAATCTTACAGGTAGTTTGCTTAACCCATAACTGAATTATACACCCACGCATTCCACGATTTAAAGCGGGTATAATAACAGAATCAAGGCAAACCGCCAAAACTATTCCAAATTCAACTCGATTGCTGACGAAGAAACTGTATTGTACAGGAAACCGAGGCTAACCAAAACATTAATGTGGAATTTCACTGACCGAAAATCAGTGGGTTTGGGGAGGATGCATTCTTATTTGGCTGCACGATGGCCATCATTAGTTAGCACCATCCAAAACCAGCCCTCTCGAAAACCTCATGGTAGTGGCGTGCAATGACTAGACGCACCACGCTGTTGGAAATGTGTTACAAATTGAAAGAGTTATAAGTTACCTTATGATGGAGCCCATGCTGATTATATAGGGCATTGACACGACGCAGTATTATTGTATATAACTATGGTGGAGCCAGTTACTGGGTTAGCTGCAAGGTGCACTGGTGGGGGAAAAGAAGAGCGTGTTACTGAAGCCAATGCTATTAGACTGGATTTCTTAGGTCTAAAACGCGCGATTTTTGTCGATTTGTTAGCAGTTGCTGACATTTTTAAGCAAGTGGAATTTTTATTTTCCGGTTACAACCTAAGCAGCATAAGGGATTGGAGAAAACAACTGTTTCTTAAGCCTACGAAATCTACTCTCAAAGCACTGGCTTGACTAGAAGTGCCGTTGTTTAACCTACCATTTCAATCTAGTGCCCCTTGCAGGTATCTCTCTTGTAGCAATATGACGTCACTTGACGCTGCTCTATAATTCATGGGCCCCTTCAGAGTTTTGATTTGTTCTCAGTTTTGTTCCGGAATACTCTGAGGTCTTTTTCCGCTGTCTATCCGGTCTTGGATAGAATAGAAGCCGCCTCTGTAAGTTGACACCATATTTTTCATAAATTGAAACATTATCGTGTGGATTGTTGCCTTGTTGATTTTTGTCTAGTGTGCAAAAAAACTGTTATGCTTAAATTCTTTATCGATATCTCGATCTCTGCAGGTTGCATTGTTGGCATGCTGTTGGCATGTATTTTGTATGTAAATTGATAGGTGGCATGCTTTGTACGCTGACTGCATTATTTTCCAGATATTACAGGGTTCAGATAAAACTGGAAAACCTTGAGAACCTGGAAACTCTCAGACAAAATGAAAATCGAGCCTAAATCTCAGGGAAATTTCAGGGAAAATACGATTTTTTTTGAAAATCAGGGAAAAGACAGGAAAATTTGAAAAAAAAATGCCTATGTCTGATCTGTAAGTTCCGTTAAATTAGCCGATCGGGAACAAAATCCTAGGCTAGTAGCAAACATTTTAACGTGTTCTTTAAATGTTCAAGTATTGTAGCTATATCTTCAATATACCAAGTCTTAGGATAGTACCAATATCTATGATGAAAATGTGTTTAGTCCCGTCTGGACTAGTCTCTGAACAGCTATGTTCTGGAATGTTGGATTATTTTCGTACAAATATTAATAAAAACACTAACTACTGCCTTGTTTTCCTAACTAAACATCTTGTGAACACCTGGAAATTGCCATTGGATTCACCTGGTAAACCTAGAAATGTCTGGGAAATTGAGAATTAAAAAATTGTCTGAACTCTGTACTACCCTTATTATTTATTTATATATATATTTACATACTTTTTGTTTTCTTGTTATTCAAGTCCAAGATGTCCATTTATTGTTGTCAATGCACGCAATCGTTACCTTATATTCCATGCAATGCCCATTATAGACGATTTGGAATTTCTAAATAAAGTTAAAGTTTGGGGTTGCCGTCAGGGTCGAGCCCTCCTCCCCTCCCCCGAATTTTTCATCCCAGTTACGCCCCTGCAAAGATATCGAATCCAGGTAGCTCGCTACCATGACGACGACACCTTTACCATCACAGCTAAATACCGGCCATCATGCAAACCTATACCGTTCTACGCACGGCCTTCCGGTTTGGAGGGGTGCTAATTAATGTAGAGCGCCTGTATGGTGGAGGTTCCACGTATACGGAGAATGTATTGTTCGTTGCATTTTTTTATTTTCTTGTTCGGAATTTGTGTACTATCATCGCCGATGATCCGAAGGTTATGCGAGCAGCCACAGAGCCACTTTTGATTATCTGAGGCGTTCAATCTCACGATTTCGGAATTCTTTTCCCAGACGAAACAGGCTACCCACCCGGAGTAGAAGATTCTTCAATGATGTGCTATTTTTGGTTTTTGTGAATACCAAGTTTTATACAGTTGGCTTTTGAAATGTAGATAGTAGAATTCCGCCACTTTTAAGGCACTGACGATACTCACGGTTTACTGAAAATTTCTCCAAATCTGAGGTCATTGCAGTTTTATTTTCCCGTTCGTGCTTGAAGATTCGCTGAATGACTGTTGAAATTCAAGAGAAAATTTAATTTTGTGGCGCAAAAATTAATAAATAAATATACATCTAAAAAGCGGTTAATAAAGACCGAACTCTTTTTTATTTCCTTCCATTTTTCGTGTACGAAATCCAAAATATTTCTTTGCATATTGGAGGTCGTCAACGGGAAAGGAAGAGGAACACAATTTACAATCGTACTAGCTCCGAGTTTGTAGCCATCAGTAAAATGTAATCAGTGTTTTATACTTTTGCTCCGAAATGGCGCTTTTAATTTGCAATAAGACTGTATAATTCCATCCCTCGGTAATTGTTACGAAAAACGCTCGAATCTCGTAGTATACGGTATAGAGGCAGCTTGCCTCTTTCCCAAAATGGCTACTTCCATTTCAAGTGACATTCTGGTGCGAATGATTTGTCCAATCTAGTTCACCATATATCGCAGTTTAACATGTATCGTCCTAGATTTGTCACGAACCAAGCGGCCAAGCTGTACCTTTAAACCGACTGTTTGTTGTGGGATTTATTTCGGAATGTTGAAACCGTATCACCCCAGCGAAGTCCCACTGATGACGTCACTTGCAAATTCAAGTCCAAGATTAAGATGTCGTCATATTTTAACTTCCCATTGTAACTTCAAGAGTAATTTCCATTGTTTGCTGAATGAATGAATGACTTTATTTAAAGGGGCCTTGGCCCATAGCCATATCCCCAACTACAAAATGCAACACCATGTCTAGAAACACGCTAGTGTGCCGCCGCCAAGTAACCGTAGATCGTCCGATTGTAGACATCCGATTGTAGACATCCGATTGTAGACATCCGATTGTAGACATCCGATTGTAGACATCCGATTGTTAAAAAGTGATTGTTGATGAAAAAAGGTGGTCGCACTAGCAGACCGTGTCTTTTCACTGAAACCAACTTATACCTGATTTCAGCATACTGGTATAAATTTCCCATGCGGTAGAAATCTTTGCAAATCGTTTGAATCAGGTGTCTTGGGTCCAGTAACGAAGAAAACGTCAACACGAAAATGTGGGAGCGTGTCCTTCATGGAGAAAAAGTGTCCTCAATAACGTTGATTTGTGTTACTGGTGACCGCAGGCGGCCATGTTAATTCTCATATAGGGTATAACGACACGTCTACAGCTGATTAGGGAAAGTTGCCAGATATCAATGTTGGCATACAGGTGTAACCATTGTTTGTATTGTCATCCAACAGTAGATTATAACATGCTTACGTGTTACACGCTCATCGTTTCAGTACCTTAGTGTCAGAATTCATTGTTGTTGCAAATACGTGGTTCACTAAAAAACTGAGTATCTTTTATTGCAAAGGTTTGTTACGGTACACGAATCCAAACTAAATTATGTGCCCCACGACGATAAAAGGGACAATTAAGTGTTCGTGAACACCGTGGTAACTAGTGATTGAATGATTAACGTTAACCGAGGTAGGGCCAAGTGAGGAGGGATGCGCTGATTGAGTGAACGAAGCAAACGAAAATCAGCATCAAACCGTGTCAATTTCGCTGACGTAACGGCTAATTGGGCAGTGGCAAAGGTGAAAATTATGAATGAGCAAATTTATAGACATAAAATTCCTCCAGACAGAAAAGGTAGAAGGGACGATTAAACTGTCTAATCCTTCGTTCGTTCTCAGTCCTATTAAAGCTGTGATATCCACCCAAAACCAAAACTGGTATAAGAGAAGCCGCCAAGTTTCAAAAAAAGGGTCGGCCTTTCAAAGTAGTGATATCATTCAACCAGAGAAAGGCCGCCAAGGTTAATCCTGTTAGCCAAGTTAATCGCACCTAATAATACTTTGCGCGTTAAATGAAAACTTGGCAATGTTACTAATTACCGCCATTAGCAATGTTCTAGTTTTCATTTAACTTTCGAACTACCAGTAGGTGCGATTAACTCGGCTAACAGGATTAACCTTGGCGGCCTTTCTCTGGTTGAATAATATTACTACTTTGAGAGGCCGACCCTTTTTTGAAACTTGGTGGCTTCTCTTATACCAGTTTTGGTTTTGGGTGGATAAAAAACTACAACATTACAAAACAGTGCTGAGGTATGATCTGTAACTAACGATTGTAACAATATGCAACATGCAATTGCCGGTAGTTTGTACGTGATCAATTGTAATGGCTCGAGCTCGCTTGGACTTCCGCCCGGTGCTCTCATTAAATAGGAGGTGGCCCGAATTAGAATTCCTTCCACCACTGTCCTCCCATCATCCCAGTCCATAAGGTAATTTTGGCCAACTTAACTATTATTATTTCCCTATGAACCACTTCATCCGATGTTCTGTAGTCAAATGAAACATTCTTCTTAACGACGGCGGTAGATCAATTGGGCGTGGAGCCAGGAAGCTCAACCCACAGTTTCTATCCCAGACGACCTTGTGACGGACGGTGAAATACAAAGGGAGAGTCACAACAAGGATAATCCTACGTCCTACGGGACGAGTAAGCATTTCCAAGCTCCCGTTTTCGCTTTGTACGACTTTAATACCAACAATCTTTTAATTTTTTTTTTAATTACGTTATCAGAGATCAAAGGACATTCATCCGAGCGCCATTTTTCTCGATCCTCCACATCAAGAACGGCCCAAAGTTCTATTTACTTACCGTTAGTCAATCCCTAGCTAAAAATCCGTTTTAAAATGTGCCATCTCGGAAATTTTCTGTTGAATATTGGGAACTATATTTACTGCTTTCGGCGATTAAATGATTCTTTGCGCGATGACAATACCCTGGACGTTCCATCTGTGTTTATGCATATACTAAATTTAATCGTTTGCAAATAATTACTACAAGATAAAAAATCTTAAAGACTAATGCGGTAAAAAATAAAATGATTTATGCCAATAGATCGCCGAAGAAAAATTATAAGATATCAGCAAAAAATTATAAATTGTGATGTTAAAATACGAAAATCATTCTGGTTTGTGACGACACAATCTTTAACTTGATGCTGTTTCGTATACGATTCCCAAAGCCAACTTAGCTAGTAGCTGCGTTCCTCGCTGCGAGGAGCGCAGCTACTATTTCAGTTGACCTTGGCAATAGTAACATGCGCGGATGGCGATCTGCGCGTGGCTGATATATGGCAAGCGGAATGTTATAACGCAGGCCGGATGAACCTTTAACTGAATTCGCCTTTTTGTGTAACAATGTGGGAGTTGGGAGGGGGGGGGGGGATTCCCACATCAATCCACTTACCTGAATCCGTGACCGCAGAACTGGACTCCACCGCCCAACCAGTTGCAAATATCTGTTGAGAAACTTTATTTCTTACAATTTACAGATGCAAATGCAGAACAAACCAAATTTCTGCCGTCAAAACGGCTACAAAACACAAATTCCACTTCTGAATATTATTATTATTTTTATTTTACTTGACCCACATAATGGCACTATTCTTACAAATTACGCATTGTATTGCAAATATGTCTGTTGCGTGAGATGTTGATCTACAGCCGATATTTGTTGTTATCCGTTCTAATTTGGTAATTCGAGTTTATTTACGTTCGCGTTTGTTGAACGATACAAAGCGAATTTTTTTGTTTGAATGCGCCAAGGTTTACATGGACTGGATCACTTCTTCTCTGCCGTTCGTGACTCGTTGATAATGATAAGAGTAATATCTTTAAAATGGATCTACGACCACAGTGTAAATCATTAGCTGATTGAGTTTGTATAGCAAACAGCAGGCGCCGGCTTGCAATTTCGTTTTTGTGAAATAAACTACACGCAGCGGCGTAGCTACAGGGTGGTAAGGGAATGCCACCGGCTCCCGGCCTCGGGGGCCCGCGAAAGATAAAAATTATGCACATTAAAAAAAAAGACTCCAATTTGTCTTTGTAAAAGTGGCAAGACGCTTTTAGCGAGGCGAATTTTCTTTTCGTTGAGGTGCTACGAACGAATGGGGTGTAGTCGGTCTCTGGAGCCCATGGCCATCCAGGCCGTGCTCCTCTTGTGAAAATGAAAATAGGGGTCACTATAACGTTCGGGCGCCAGAATATATAACGTTCCTTCTTCATACTAGTTCCCCCGACGTTATACAGATTCACTCCATAATCATTTGATGGTCGAAACATGATTTTTTTCTTGCACGTGTTCAAAGCTACATCCTCTCACCTCGCCAGCCAGCCAGCTTTCAAGTGCCTCAGTGAGAGGCGCGAACATATCCACTGCCCAATAGCGCCGCCCTAGTAGCGGAGCATCGTTACACCACTTCACCGGAGTACGAAAAAGTACTCCCAATTTCAATATGACCAAAAAAAAATTAGAAAAAAGTACGAATCCAGAAATGTTTGAGCTCGTGCGTTTTTTATGGGACATCCTTTATGTTAAGTGGGGCCCCCAAGGCTTAATTTGCCACCGGCCCCGCCTTACGTACATACCCCACTGACTGACTTCACACATACCTTACCAATTTTTGTTAATGAACTACTAAGCAGGGCTGTACGCTAACTGGAAAAGCTGGAAATCAGTTACGCATTTTTCCAGGCGTTGAAAAGTATGGAATTCTGACAGATTGTCAATATCAGGGTAGGAAGCCTGGAATTTTCTCAAATCCTAATTTTCAGCAATTCAAATTCAAAGATACTACGATAAAAATATTTTTTACCCTTAAAAATAGCCGCAAAATCCTTCATTCCCGTAAAAGTTTGCCAGTATTTTGTGGTTAAAAAAAAAAAACAAAGAGTTGCATTAGGCCTACGATAATTTTCCACGATTTCAACTAATTTATTCTACATAGGCAGATTATCATTTTTCAATCCGACCATTTTTGTAGAAATTGGAGTATATGGAAAATGGAATTAATGAACCTGGTAGACGGCACGGAAACCACCGGAAAAAGCTGGAAAAAACATGGAATTTGGTTTAGGTAGGACGTAACGAACCACAAATAAGACTTCAGTTGCATCTAACTATAGCTGTACGTACGGGCGAGCATGTATTATTAGGGTTACTAATAAAATGAAGTTGAAATAAGAGGTGAGGACTGTTAAGAGGTGAGCGCCATTCACATTCACCGATATAAATAAGTCAAACGTTTCTGAGGCAGCAGCGGCGTAAATAGGCGCGCCGATGTTTCGAGGGCAGCGGCGACTTTCGACAGTTTAGACAGTGGTGCTAAAACCCAATTTTAAACAGAATAATTTACTATTTAACACGAATTTAAGCTTTCATGCCACACAGTCATTATTTCGTACTCAGCACTCATTGACGAATACATATTATAAATCCCCGTCACTTTTGACGAGTAAACAGATAGTATGACCATTACCAGAAATTAGGATACTTGGTCTAGCCTACCTTCCTTGTAATCTTCAATGAGCTCTGTATTACAGCGAGTTAGAACTGTATCTCCCTATTCTTGCTAAGAAGCAATAAATTTTCAAAATGATGTCGAACCGACTAGGCGTTCATGAAGTAAACAGTCTGCATTAAAGACTGGCTCAGCCCGGTATGCGGGATTTCCTGGGTTCGAGTCCCAGTCTGGGCAGTCGTCTTTTCTTTCTTTCTCAGATTAGTGTATCGTGTATCCTCACAAGGCCAGTCTTTAATGCAGACTATTTGCTTCATTTATCCTTTGCCTTGTGATTTATTCTTTATTCATTCCTTATTATTTTTTGTATTCTTCACACTAAAACAACTTTCACTACAGTATAGGCTATTATGGAAAATGGCTTTGCTTATTTTGTATAGTCTCGCGGGGCCACTAGCTTTATAGATCGGGTTCCCTTACTGCTGCTACTTAAACTCGGCTTGGCTTACTCATCCAACGGAAAAGACTGAATATCTCCGAAAATATTTAGGTAAGAATTTCATTTTTTTGAACTCGAAGAATTTCACGCACCAGAGCTCATTTGCCATGGAATTCAAACCAAATCAGAACAAAATTGTGAAATTATTGTTTCACAAACAGACAAATACATAAACAAGCAGATAATTCAAATTTAGTTGAGCATTCGATCTCGTCGCCAGGCAATTGTTTGTCAATAACCCTTTTAAATTGAGCAGGTATTTAGAATTATTTTTTGTCGATTATTTATCAATTTCATGTTCGACATTTGGCGCATTTTGAAACCTAATTTTTAGAAATAAAAGATTTTCACACCGCATTAAGTTTACAAAGGAATAAAGGCACAATTGCCTACTTTCTTTAATGCGCGTCGCGTTCAGTGAAATAAGCTCTTGAGTGACAATCGTTTCGCATATGCATTTGTGACTTAGGTATAGCCTTCAAATGGAAAATTCTGGGTCACCGAGCTACAGAAAGCGAATGTATGTTTTACGAAGTCGGGGGAGGAAGTGTGGAGGAGGGGAGGGAGCAGGGAGCGCCTGTCTATCAAGCTGTCAGATAAAAAAAAAAATTCAGATAAATTCAGAAAATTTCGGTAAAACAAAAATTTTTTTTTGTGTGTTCGATTGGCCAAGCGAGCGGAACGTCTGTATTTGGATTTTGTGTGTTCGTGTCTGTTTACCTGCGTGTGTGTTTGCCTGTTTGGGAAACGATAACGCTCGTAATTTTTTTTCTGCTTTGATTGAAATTTCATGACAACGGGGATTTTGGTTCATGAAATTCATGAGATCTAAGAAGAAATGTCTCCCTCAAATATTTTCGAAGATATTCGAGTTTTCCCTTGGATGGCTAAGCCTATTTTTAGTAAGGGAGCCTGACATACAAGGCTAGTGGCCCCAAGGACTATGCAAGCAACACAAGACCGTTTGTCATAGTGTACCGTACTGAAATTTCTTTCAGTGTGAAGAATGCAAAAAATAATTAAAAATGGTAAAAACATAAGTTAAAAAAAAAACACGGAATTTTCAGGAAGTGGACTCTTGCCCATTAAGGGCTTACAACTGACTTGTAAAAAAAAAAAGCGTAGCTTTTCACCTACTTCAAGTAAGGAAATGAAACCTTGTAATTTTTTTCCTTTATGATCTGGCATTCATATCCCATTTTTTTAGTTTTACAGTAATTGACTGGAAGTTTTCGATCTGCTCTGTAAAAGAGCTGTAAACAATGATTATACTGGATGGAAAGCCAAATGGGCAACGAAGGGTTAAATACATATAGATGCAAACCTATTTACGTTGCCTTTTGGACTTAAATGTCAGACTGCCTGAGCAGGGAACTGAACCAACGACTTTTGAAATCAAAGGCTGAGGTCCTACCGCTGAGCCACACTGAAACGGGCAAAAGGAAACACCCATAGGCATTTAACACGCACACACATACATATAAACATATACTTTTCCAATCGCCACTGGAGGGACGCTTGCTTGGTTGTAACACACCAGCGAAACCGAAAGGAACGATTTCATTGGTGTATTACACGCAAGCAAGCGTAGTGGGAAAAGAATATGTTTGTATGCATAAGTGTGCGTGTTAAATGCCGCCTATGGGCGTTTCCTTTTAGCCGTGTCAGTATGGCTCAGCGGTCGGACCTCTGCCTTTGGTTTCAAAGGTCGTTGGTTCAATTCCCCGCTCAGAGAGTCTGACATTTAAGTCCAAAAGGCAACGCAAATAGGTTTGCATCCGCATTTATTTAGTGATTATACAGTGGGCGCATTTGGGCACATTCGTCCCTCACTCGTTATGTATTCGGCAGATTAAGGGATTGGACAAACCAACGTTCTTTTTATTATTCAGCTCTTGTGTCGTTTCGTGTGTCACGCATACGTAAAGCCGCCCAGACACCGACCGAGCAACAACTTCGAATTGTCCAATCCCGTGCGCTACCTAACGTAGTAAATCGGAATGGAAAAGATTTCACTTTCAGAGAATTGCAGCAGCTACCAATAAAAAAAAATCGTTCAAAAGGCTGGAAAGATTCCGCTGGCCAGAAAGAGACTTTCTCACGAATTTTCTCTAAAAATGAGGACGACTCTCTCTCGAATATTTCAGTGAATTTGTTCAAGTTACGGACATTTCGCGTAACCTAACGAGCCTAAGTTATGTGAAACTAGCGTATAAATGTATAACGCTAGTTTACGCTAGTGTGCGTCGCTGTTTCAATTCAGGGAATCTTCCTACCAGGCTTTGGGCCTTCAAGGTCTATGTCCGTCCATTAATTGAGTACGCTAGCCAGGTTTGGTCTCCTCATCTCCTCAAGGATATTGACAGGATTGAGTCAATACAAAGGAAGCATACCAAATCACTCCCGGGTATGCACAACATGGAGTACTCCCAGCGTCTTAAAATCATCGAACTGGACACTCTTGAGTGCCGACGCCTTAAGGTGGTCCTTCTCTTGACTTAGAAGATTTTGCACTCTATGCTCCCTATCGACCTTCCATTATTCGAACTAAGTTCTGTTGCTAAGACCAGGGAAATTGTCTTAAGTTAGTTCTTACAATATTTCACACCAACAAGCGAAAATCTTTTTTCGCCCTGCGAGTTATACCTGCATGGAACTCCCTAACTGACGAGACTGTCTCTGCCCCATCACTTCTTTTATTCAAAAATAAACTAACCAAGTGCAATCTCAGCCGCTTCCTCCTTCCCCAGAACATTGCCCAGGTTTTCCTTAAACCACTACCTTCATCCTCACCTTTTAAAATCTCCATTCTCATCCTCACTTTTTAATTTCGTTTTACTATAAGAGGTCTCCAACAAGCCCTTGCTTTTCCCTTTCGCCCTTATACGAGCCATTATATGTTTATTTTTATTATATTAAGATTGATTGGTTTAAGCCAAGTTTTAATTGCGATGCATTTTTTTTTTAAATTATATATTTTAGACACATTGGTCACGTTTGGCGATGCCATCGGGGACCATTGTGTCCCTGGTAGGTCTAACCTTGGTGGTTGAAGGCATTCGTGACCCCAACCCAATACCATCTACTCTTCCTGTACAGCCGGGCTATCATCCTCGTTTTAACCTTTTAAAATCTTCAATTTTTGTAATTTAAATTTTTAGTTTTTAACATCGGATGGCAGTTAGTGGCCACCAGGTCCTTGCTATTCCGGTTGCGTTTGCAACAAACTTATTATTATTATTATTATTATTATTATATTGAAAAAAATTATTTATCACGGTATTTGTTAATTGTATCTGAAAAATTATTTTTACAATAGTACGAAAATGTGCGAAGGAACCCGCAGTCGCGTCAAGCTCATTGTAACTTTCATTTAGGCCTATTTTTCATTTTTATCTAAATTTCAGTCCAAGCTCCATGAATATTGGTGACAAAAAGTCACTTCGACGCTCCGTTCATTACTGAAATTGGAATATTTTTTTCGTGTGTGGAAAATACCGTTTTTGCAATCTTCTTTGGCTACGGTGCGTTTGCCATAATCCCGTTTGACGACCGATTTTATGGCAATCGTCCCAGCCCTTGGGCATTTTCCCGTTTGCTCGAAATTATGCACTTCTCCTTTTCTGCTGGATTTCTCGTTTGCCATAATTTCCCGTTTGCCATAGCCCCTTCTGCCATACAGATGGATTTGACGGCATTCAATAACTGCATATGGATTGTTCACTCCTGGTGGGGAGTTTCTGCCCATCCGTTGACAAAACTAGTTACTGTTTGTCATTCCAATTGAAATCCAGGGCTATGTATGCTATTTAGACACATTCAAACTTAACTTTTTTATGATTCTATGTTATTTTTTTAATTTTTCTCTAGGCTAACTTTTTGTTTAAAAACGTTTTTTTTAAGGTGGTTTAAAAACAATAAAAATAGTGTAGTCATGATACAACGCCGAAACATTTGCTTATACATTGGGCAACATCATGCAACGAACGAAAGTTGGACAATTTTCTAAATTTTCAAATATTTCGAAACATAAAACGACATTTTCGAATCCCATAACTGGATTTTAGATTCAGAAAAGTGGTCCCTATGGTGTGAAAATTTTAAATTTAACATCTTTAGGGGGGGGGGACGAAAATTTCTTTTAAGGCAAGCCCAGACGTGTACATTCACTATCATTCTGCCACCCCTCCGCCCACCCTAAAAAAAATTCTAAAATTGAACTTTCACAATATAGGGACCACTTTTCTGAATTCAAAATCCAATTCTGGGATCCGAAAATGTTGGTTCTATGTTTCGAAATATTTGAAAAATTAGTACATTATCCAACTTTCGTTCAGTGCATGATGTTGACTCATGTATAAATAAAATTTTCGTGTATGGTATCACGACTACACTATTTTTATTGTTTTTAAATCATCTTAGAAAAAAAGTTTTTAAACAAAAAGCCCAGAGAAAATAAAAATTAACTTCGAATAAAAAAAACGTTAAGTTTTAATGTGTCCAAATTGCATAGCCCTGGATTTCCATTGGAATGACAAACAGTAACCAGTCTTGTCAACAGATGGCGCAGAAACACGTCACCGGGAGTGAAAAATCCATACATTCTTCAATTTGAAATGAGACTTGATATAGGATTTATGGCAAACGAACATGTATGGCAAACGGGATTATGGCTACAGGGCTTAGATATTTGGGGCTCCCGGGATATGGCAAACGCGATTATAACAAACGGGATTATGGCAAATGGGAATATGGGAAACGGGCGGAAGCCTTCATTTTAATGCCATGTTCAAGGGGGCCCGCACACAGTGGGGCACATGCTCCCCCCCCCCCTTTTTTTTGGATGTCCATTCGATACAAAAAATTGCGACGAAAAATAATTTTGACCACCTATTTTGTTAGTCGTCTGAATATTGTTGTTCATAACGATATTGGTAGGTCACACAAATTATCAAAAATGTGTTGTTCGTAACTGGTAAGACACAGACATGGGACATGGCTACGTCACGCCAGAGGTCCCGGGTGTGAACTGACCTTCCAGGACCTCTAAAGAAATGTTGACAGGATGACATTCACGCATAACCTCCACCACCATCCACGGACCGTTCTGAGGGGGCCCAGTAAGCTCCATCTGGGGGGTGCGGGGGTGGAGCCCTGGGAGTTGAAAGGTTTTATAACAGTTACGTGCAGTTTGTGACTGGTGGAGAGCATGTTTTTTTTTTAATAAATTTTTTCATCGCAGTTGTTTTTTATTAGTTCACGTTAAACATCAATCCCAAATTTAATCAATCCAATTCGATCGCTGGTGGGCTAGTTTAAAATTGCTGGTGGGAAAGTTCAAAGCACAGGTGGGCAACCAGTTAGTATACGGTTAAAATAAGGCGCTGCCTTAACCAACCCTGCCATTTTCTGGAAGAGAAGTCCACTGTGATAGCTCATGCTCATGTCGATTTAGGAGTGCAAAAGAGCTTTGAAATATCCGATTGGAATTAACTAGCAAAATTGTCCCTCTCATCGTCTTGCGCTATGGCTTCGACTGGGAGCGCATCAAACATCAAGACCTACGAATGCGGGGGCGTAAAAATGATGCCAATCTGATTTTCCATCGAAAATGTTGTTCTGTGCCTCTTTTTTTACGATAGGCCCTTCCCCTCCTTTTTGAAAATCAGCAGGGCCGCATTAAACCTCGTAGCGGCCTGGTGCTGAAGATTTATTGTGGGATTTTCCCCCCCCCCCCATCCTGCAAAAAAAAGTTTTCATTCTATGAACACTAGTTTTTTTTTGTAAAAACAGTAAAAGTACCTTATTTGTTATTTTATTTTTCCGGTGATCGTGAGGCACCCTTGAGGCCCTTTTTGACGTGTGACCCGATGCTTCAGCACCCAAAGCAACCCCCCCCCCCCCTCTCTTAATCCGGCCCTGAAAATCAGCGAGCACCGGTGCCTATACGATGAAGTTGTTTAATAACGAATTTCCAACAAAAATCCAACTTCCCCCGTTGTGATTTCAGCCTAACAAATTCTGGGTCACACCAATAGAGAACGAAAATGTGTACCAATCGTTGGGCAGTCTTTTGTTTACGTGACACGAAAGTATTGGAGGCGTTCGACGACACCCAGGTGCCACTTCATTCTCAAATAGCGAGTGTTCGATTCATTGAATGAGAAAATCGCGTACTCGAACCGACTGAAACGCAGCCGCATTCGAGACAGGCAGTGTCTACAGTCGCAAAACGGAAGCTAGGTCACGTTGTCGAGACACGCGACAGCTAAGAGGTTGAGAGTAGAGAACCCACGGAACCATGACGAAATGTTCATTCCTACCCCGGGAATTTTAGACAGAAAGTGGAATTAATGCAGCAAGCATGGAAGAATACTTTACCAACTGGTTCCTGGTTGGCCTCTAAAATATTTTTTTAATAGTAATAAAATGACTTACTTGCTCCATTTAAAAGTGCACAGTGGACATGCAAGGGTCGGGGTGGACCACCAACAAACAGCCCGACAATTTTTTTTAAAACAAACTTAAGCAAATTCAGAGGCGTAACTTCAAAATTGGGGCCTGGAGGCGGCAGTGAAGTGGAGGGCCTCCCCTTCACACAAAAATTCAGTTATTGCCACACAAGGTGAGAGCCCAGTGGAGAGCCCCTTTCACTAAAAAAGTAATTGAAGTTTTGCCACACAATGGGGCAAGAGCCCAATAGAGAGGCACCCTCCCCGCTTCATAAAAAAAATGTTTTTGCAACACGAAGTGAGAGCCCAGTAGAGCCCTCCTTCCTTCATAAAAAAAAATTCAGTTTTTGCCACACAAAGCTAGAGCCTAGTGGGCCCACCTTCATAGAAAAAAAAAAGGAATGTAGTTTTGCCACAAAAGGCAAGAGCCTATTGAGGCCAGCCCTATCCCCCCATACTTTCATAAAAAATGCAGTTTTTGCCACACAAGTCGAGAGCCCAGTGGAGGCCCTTCATAAAAACGATTGCAATTTTTGCCACTTACGGCGAAAGCCCAGTGGAGCCACCCCTCCTTCTTTAAAAAATAAAACAATTAAGTTTTCAAAACACAATATAACTTTTTTCACAAAACTACAGCACTGACTTATTTCTAATATTTTGCGGGTACAAACAAATTTTAAATTAGGCAAGTGAGGTAGCCCCAAAGTCGGTATGTGCCTGGAGGCGGCTGCTACCTCTGCCTCGTTGTAGGTACGGCACTGAGCAAATTCGCATTAGCAAATGCACGTCAAAATTAAAAAAAAAAAGAGTTACGAGACTTCTTGAGGGAAAAAATGGGGATTAAAAAAAATAAGAGACTTGAATAAAGGAAAATGGGAGGTGGCAGGCCTCAAGGGCAATTTTCAGGGCGCAATAAGGGGGGGGGGGGGCGGTTTGAGGCTTAATGGCGCGTCGACAGCTAGGTCATTAGGGGCGCAATAAGTGCGCCCTTAAATCACACGCATGAAGTTTTTTGTGGAAGATATGTAACGTCGGAGCCGAAACAATACCATTTAGGAGCGAGTTCCAAACTCGAACCAATCTCAAAACAAAAAATGTTCTCCTGCGATTCAGGTCATACCTGGGATTTAAGAACCTAAGGTGATTTCCCGGGTTGAAGTACTAAAATCAAAGCGCAATAAATCGACCGGGAGTAAACAGGAATAATTTTAAAAGTAAGGATGACATCAGCCTTCACACGTCTACATTCGAGGGTGTCGAGTTTGGGCATTTTTAGTCTTTCGCAATACGGTTTCGTACCTACTCCAGTAAATTTTTTGTCGATGTCTTTCAAAGGTCTTGGTGACCAGATCCTTGAAAACAAAAAACTGGCTGAAAGAGAAACGTGAGCGTGAGGTCAGCATAAAGTAAGCTGTTTACAATCCAAGCTGTTTGATTTGACGATTTTTCGAACAAAATGATTTTAACACTAAATACGAACAACGTTACTGTTCTTGGCTCTAGAATTAGTGCATCAGAAATATTGTAAAAGAAAAGAAAAAAGAGGAAATAGTTCTAATTTTTAACGTTCTTAATTGCTAACGGCGTTATCTCAAGAGGGAAAGCGACAGTTTTATTAGGAAATTCCTAAGATCTTTTACATGCCACATTCGCCATGCAACCAAGTGCATTTACATGGCTCTTTTCTTCCCACATACCAAACAGAAAGGCAGCTTAATAGCGTGAATGTGTTCCTACGAATCGATGGCTAACTAATTAGAGGGCGAGGGGTAATCGTCTAACTGGAAAATCGCATAGTTGGAAAAACGTAAACAGTATAATAGTATAATGGAAAATCGTCTAAAACGAAATTCGTATAACGGAAAATCGTCTAATGTCCCTGTCTCGCTCATGCTGCCGCGCTCGTTGCGGCTATACATATACATCAGAAACCATAGGTATATTATTCTCCAGTTAGACGTTTATCCATTATACGATTATCCATTATACGAAATTCCGTTTAGATGATTTTCCGTTATACGATATTCCATTTAGATGATTTTCCAGATTTTTTATTTTGGCAGATATTAGATAATTATCCCATTTGACGATTTTCGAGTTAGACTTTCGTCCGACGCCCCCTAATCAGCAGTGGTCTCTGAAATCTTCGTGTGGGATAATAAATAAAATCTGCTACATGAAAATCTAAACTAGGCACACACAAAAAAAAAAATACGTATGGGGCGTTCGAATTTTATCACGGTTTGTACACAAATTAGCTCATACTTAACGTCCTCAACAACAATTAATTCAAAATTAATTTCAAAAGTTCTATCGCTGTAACGTAATGTAATAAATTCGAACGCATCTAACGTCATTTACATTTTTTTCAGGGTTTGCACGGGGTGCTTCCAGTACTTAATAATTCTTACTGATGGAAATATACAACTGGGGAATATACACTCTTGGGAATGCACAACTGCCGCTGTCCGTCGCTTACGTAGGGAAAGAAACAAGCAAGTGGTGCACCGAGTCTGTGCACTCGGTGGAATTAGCTTGGCAAGTAATGTAGCAACTTGGTGGCAGCCATTTTTGTTCTAATATCACTACCCTGATATCACTATATGAGTTTTAATTGTTGTAAATTAAATTACATTATGGCAGACAAATCGTTTTCAGACCAACCAAAATCATTTCTTTTTAAGCATTTTTTAAGAGCATTTCGACCATTTTATTCAAATTTCAGCTGTTTAGGCACTCATGTTTCAGTTAAAAAATTATCAGAAACAAAAACCTTGTACAATGGTGAAAGAACCGCCAAGTGTCAGCCAAGTGTCAGCCAATCAAAGTAATGATATCAGAACAAAAATGGCTGCCACCAAGTTGCTGCATTGGTTGCCAAGCTAATCCCACCAAGTGTACAGTTTTGGTGCACCACTCACTTGCTTCTCTCCATACGTACATTAGCGACGGACAGTATGCAGTTGTGGAATTTCCAGAGTGGACAAAAAGTTGGATGAACAGGTGCTGCATTTAAACAATTTAGAAAATAGCTTTCCGTTGAGGTTAGTTTATTTGATTATTGTTAAAAACATTTATTTAAAAAAAAATCCCAACCTACCTACCCTACTTATTTTCATGCCGGTACTGGAAACACGACTTTGTTAGGCCCAATTGTTACTGAAAGATGTTTGACAATGGTCATTAAAAAAATTCTCCAAAGTCCTTGAAAGATTTACAAAAAAATTTGTTCGACTCCGGTTTTTTTTTTTTTTTAATAAATTTCAGAATTTATTTAGTGCTCATCAACTGGCTTGAGAGCACTGAGGGTTCCAGAGGGCCAATACGATTCGTGGAATCAATCACGTCGTCTGCTTTTTTGCTTTCCAGAGGATTTTCAACATAACCCGAAGAGAAAGATTTGCTTTAAAAACTGAATCTTCAGCCCTCCGAGTCACACGCCAAGCAATTTTATCTTCTAAGTCCCATACCGAGCCGTAGAGAGAAATTTTGGTGGGGCCCGGGACACAATTCTGGGCCAAGAGCTACCCTCCAACCTTTCCCCCAACCATTAAGTAGGCCCTGGCCTACAAAAAACAACAGCTATATTACGCGTTTTTCTATTTCCTGAGGGTGCATTCTCTTCTGCACTCGCACGAGAGAGGTCGATTGGCTCCCTATTGCTTGCCTGTTTTGACCAGCTATAGCTTAGGTCCTTTTTTTTTCTTAACTTGTATGTACAGAATAGAATAAACGTTGTCGGTCAGTAAGCTATACAGCTTTTTGAAGGCCCCAGCGGCAGATGTTAGTGAAAGGAACCACCATCGTAAACAGTTGTTTTTTTTGCCGCAGGAGGGAGGAAACCGGAGTACCCGGAGGAAACCCTCGTGCAACGGGTGGGAAACAACCGGAGAAAAACCCGTACATATACACTTCTCTTCCCAGGATCGAACCCGGGTCTGCAGGTAACCTGAGACGTACAGCTGGGAGCAAGACGCCTATTGAATCTGACGCCCAGTGCTCTCATATGTTTTTAAGAAATGCTTAGGTTGTCATGAGTTGTGTATTTTTATGCGTTTGACTAAGCTGTCGTGAATTTTATGTGCCTGATGACGAGGTGAATATATTCCCGAAACGTAGCGCTATTATTTATGTTAGTGCACTTCCTGACTTTTTATTTGTCATTTGCATATACTACACGCCGGTGCGGGGGGGGGGGGGGGGGCAAAAAGACGCCGGGGCCAAAAAACACCCCCCCCCCCCAACTTTTCGTTGGTACCAATAATAGCCCCACTCCACCACCCTTTCCAGTGGGGAGAAAAAATATTTCAAGCTTGCTTTTCATTTTAACGTAGATTTGATAACTTTTCATAAATTTCTGCTTAAAAATTTTATACACTTCTGCTTTCTTTAATACACCAGACTCGGAAATGCAAAAAACTTACAGAAAAAGCCGCACATTCAGCACGCCAGTCTCGTAAGTGAAATTTGCGTTATGGTGTTAAAGATCTTGTGAAAAGTTGTTGTTATTTTAATTATTTAATCGTGGTATATTAATTTTTATTTGTCTTGTAATAACACAACAGATATTCATTATTTTGTTAAAATTGTATAAATATTAGTACTTCAAGTCTGGCATTATTATATCACAGCCAACTCTACCTTGCCCATTCAAAATACTGCCTCTTAACCTCCTCCCGTCATCTACCCCCCCCCCCTTTCCGGTAATCTGACTGTCTGGCATTTGGCCCCCTCACTTTTTCCCCTTGAATTTTCCGCCGTCTAAATGTGACAACCTTTTATATAAGATAATGAAAGGAATTTTAGAACGTTCAAGAGGCAAACGCATGGTTAATGTCCTTGAATGATACTGAATTCTCTATTTAAAAAAAATAATAATTAGCTAATTAAATTTGTTTAGTATCATGTCGTTAGTCTAGACTAGCGTACTGTATTTGTGAATTAATTTTCTTGGCCATTTACGATCCCATTGTATTGCATAGTTATTATTTTAATTATCCTTGCATAATGTTGTACTTAAATTGTTTTTCAATATTGTATTAATAATTTCGATATTTTATTTTAGTCCTCACAAGTGAAGCCTCGCTATTGTAAGTTGTTCTATTTCTATTTGTAACAAGCTTATTTGCTTAAAAAAATTGAGGAAAGATGCAGGAATTTCTTTGTACTTTACGGCACAATGCATTCGCTAAAGGAGATTGTTCGGCAACTCGAGCAACGAAAGATGTCGGCGAGACAAAAATCTTAAAGGGTCATCCGGCCTGCCTTATAACAGCTACGCACAGATCGCCATCCGCGAATTTACAGCGCCAAGGTCGGCTGGGGTGGTAGCTGCGTTCCTCGCAGCGAGGAACAGTAGCTGCTGTCTCGGTTGGCTTTGGGAATAGTACACGAAACAGAATTAAGTTAAAGATTGTGTCGTCACAAACCGGAATGATTCTGTTATTTTAATATCACAATTTATAATTTTCTAGGCTAGTGTCTTATAATTTTGCTTCGGCGATCTATTGGAATAATTAATTAAAATTTGTACTGCATGAATCTTTTAGATTTTTGATCTCATAGTAATTACTAGCAAAATTAGAACTGCACACACACATAAAACTTCAAGGTCATTGTAGGTGCGCAAAGCATCATATACGTTCTGGAAGAACGTAAATAAAGTTCCCCAATATTCAACAGAAAATTTCCTAGACGCCACATTTTAAAACGGATTTTTAGCAAGGGAAAGACTAACGATAAGTAAATAGACGTTTGGGGCCGTACTTGATGATGACGATCGAGAAAAATGGCGCTGGAAGGTATATCCCTTTAACGTGACGTAATACAACATCGTTTCAATTCAACGTCATGATGCCTTTGCCATCACCCGAGTGGGTTAATCCAGTAAAGGCGATCATATCACCCCGAACCTGGCTAGAAAGTTCATTTTCTCACTATTAAGTAATTTAAATCCGTAAGAATTATCGTCCCTGAAACCAAAGCGTGCACTGGCGGCAGGATTCTTGGCGGGAACCGAACGCGGGAAAATAATCTGACGTAATAAGTCACGGGAGCCGTAAATTTGTCGTGCTACGCAGACGTTTTTACGTCACGATGATGATTTTGTCTCGCCGGCGTCTCGTGTCTCAATTTCCCGAACAAAAGAAACTTGCACGCTGTGAGTTCATATGGGCCTAACAACAGTCCATGGGCTAGTTACCGAGTTTCACCATGATTAAAATGGTGCCGTACTTGATACACATAAGCACCGAATAATTCGAACAAATAGGCAACCGGACAAATATAGGCACTCAGACATACAGAAACCCAACAATTTTTTTTTCTACCTGGGATGGATTGTCCTCGAGTTGAGGGGGGGGGGATAAGAAATACAGTTCGCCGTAAAAGGTTCGTAGGGTTCAAAACCGCTATCTCTATTGCAGCATCTGTTACAGTGTTATGTGTCAGCCGCAGCGAGCGAGACAGCCTAACCGTAATTTGAAACATTAATTCACCACACAAAAATTACAGAAAAATGCGACAACGCCCCCCCCCCCCCAACGCTCCCACACAAATTAATGCCCCAGACTTAAAAACACAAACCATACAGAATCTTAGGGTAATCCAACCCAATTTAAAAAAAATTTTTTTTTTAAGTGGACCCTATTTGTCCAGTGTCTTTATATCTGAGTGCCTATTTGTCCAGTGCCTTTGCGGCACCTATGTGCCCTCGATCCACTGAAAATACTTTTTTTTTGTTCCCTGTAGCTTACGACGGCCATGATACCCCGTAGAGCACCGTAATAGCCGCTATGTATTCAGTTGGAAGTTGTTCTGATACTTAAAGTACCAAACAATGCGGCACCGGAAGTAAAATGGCCGAAAATATTTGTGCTTTTAACGTCGGAGCCAGTTTTTCGTTTTGCAGTTTTCCGGTGGCCAGCGCTCACCTTTTAAAGGTCCATTCTTCCCGGTTGGCTTTACGGTATGGCTCAATTTAGCAACATAACTTCAGACGCGTGAAAATGTCGCAAAGGCATTCATTTTCTTATATTTGCCTTCATGAGAATCGATTTTGCTACATTCACTCTGATCTATGTAAATATTGCTAAGGCTATTGCCGCGCAGGATGCTCGAATACAGTGAGAAGGTATGTCCTTTTAAATCACCGGAACTACACGTCAAACCTTGACGTCATTTGGTTTTTTTCCCCCACGCGACGCCACCACAATCTAAACAAATTGTAATTTAATCACAAGCTCATCTTCCTTTACAGGTCGCCAGATTTGACAATGGCCGCTACCTCATGACACGTAACGACGCAGCCACGACGTTGGTTTTTAAAAGTAGGCCTAATCTTTGACCAGAGATTATGCTCCCTGCTGAATATCTATGCTTCGTTGTTCCCTTTCACCCCATGAACAACAACTTTCGGACCCCACCCTACGTGGATAATGAAACAGTCTTGTGCCTTTGCAGTTTGCTTTGTGTGAAAATGACATTAGTTCCAGCTGAAATTGAATTTAAAGAAAACGGCAGATTTCTTTTTTTTTTCTTTTTTGGTCACACCTCCGTGGCGCGCGACTAACACACCAAATGTAGGCTAAAGGCGTCTTTTTTTTTCCCAAAAAAAAGTAGTTCATTCTACATTTGTGACTTTCACCTACGTCGTAGTTTGTAATTTGTGCCCATTTTCTTGTGAAATGTTCATACCATACAGTAATATGCAACAGCCACACGTTTGGCATTGCGTCGAGTTATAACAAAACAAATAATTCTGATGATTATCGGCACGAATTATTTTTTTCTTGCAATTGAAATTTTTTGAAAAGGTGCCAGACTGCATTAAAAGAAAGACATGCACCTACACGTGAGCTGTAGCAATATTTGTGTGGGAGGGTAAATCAGCAACTTGAGTGTACTGTCTGAGGTGACCAGCGGAAATTGGACGGAGCCCGAAATGAAAGAGCCTGACATAAAATTGTGCAATTCATTTAAACTAAACATGAGGATCCAAAATCGAAATTCTTGGAACTTCAGGACACAAAATTTACTTTTGACATTAGTTCCGTAACACATTTTGCGCAGTTGCCAGAGATTTAAGCCGTGGGTTATTTTTCATACAACGTACGGCGCCAGAAATTTAAATTCCTAACAAAATGTCGACATTTTGACCAGGAGCTTACAAATTTACGGGAGACCAGTACGAACAGTGGAAGATGGGGTCAAGTTGGGGCTTCGGACGAAAGTCTAACTGGAATATCGTCTAATGGGATAATTATCTGATATCTGCCTAAATAAAAAATTTGGAAAATCATCCAAACGGAATATCATATAATGGATAAGCTGTAGGGTTAGCAGGTACGTGCCACTGTTTTCCCTTAAGTCAATCCCACAGCCAAGGAACTTGCAAAGTAACGTGTGGTGGAAACTAGTCAAGGGATTCCGGGAATTCCAAGTTAAGCTAAATTGATGGAATGTGGCTAGTAGTCGTGGTTCAGCTTTGATCTTAAAACATGAGCGACTCAGGATCGCCTGACGTTCAAGGGCGACACTAACCCTGGCTTAGGGCCTTAAATGGAATACAAACAGCATGAGACTTACTTGGGACAAGATGGATTGTTCAATTTTGGGCTAATTCGTGTTTTCACGGCTAGGCAAAATATCTTCGGGTTGCAGTGTTAAACTAACAACAGCGTTGGTCCGGTTTGATGTTAAGTTTGGTGATTGGAGTAGTTAGGGAATAATTCTAATTACACGCCCGAAATTACCTTTGGATTAGGAATGGCTGGAAGGCAGAGAAGGAATTAAGTTTAAGCTAATACCTAATTATTAGGAGCACCAGGAAGAAGACCAAGCGAGCTCGAGCCCTTAGAATTGAGCCATTAAGCCTCATCTCCCCCCCCCCCCCTTAGAATTGATGTCAAGCATTATGTACAGACAATTCATAGCTATGTATTGTTGCAACAATTGATCAAATAGGATTATCTCAACTAACAATGAGTATTAATTTTGGAATGACAATGGCACATTACAATTTGACGTCATGTAGCAGATTTCACAAATGACGCCTTGCTGGCGTGGCGTAATTTCAACGTTGAGATCCGGAATTAAACTCGCAACAAAGCGTATAATGGACAAAGGGCTAATTGGGCAATAATATAGCTGCGGTTTCTGATATTATATGTATAGCCACAGCGAGGCGAGGCAGGGACATTAGACGATTTTCCATTATACGAATTTCATGTTAGACGATTTTTCCATTATACGAATCTCGTGTTAGACGATTTTCCGTTATACTATTATACTGTAAACGTTTTTCCAATTATACGATTTTCCAGTTAGACGATTACCCCTCGCCCCGGAAAAGTTATCTTTGGAGAGTCCAGCTTAATGCGACTCGGGATTTGACCTTTTACAGCCCATATATATGCATTTGCGAAAAAATAGACCCTGGAATCGTTTCAGGTCGACTGTTCAATTACCAGTGCCAGAGCCAGGGACAGGATTAACCAGGCCTGGTACAAACTGGGCATCGGGGCCTCCTTTTTTGGTATTGTGAATCGAGCGCAAGTGTATCGGGTGCACCGCGTGTGAAGTTTTCTTTTGTATTTTCTGGCAGTGAGTTTCCGGCAGTTCTGACAGGGTGGAGGCTTCAGGATGTTGATTGTTCTCGTTGATTGTTCTCGTTCTTAGAGGTCCCCCCATCACAGTACTGACTGCTTAAGTACATGTGTGCTCGATTAAACTTCAGTCAGGTAGCGTGCGCTCGATTATTCACCTATCTGACTTTCACCTACGTCGTAGTTTGTAATTTGTGTCCATTTTCTTGCGAAATGTTCATACCATACAGTAATATGCAGCAGACACCACGTTTGGTATCGCGTCGAGTTATAACAAAAAAAATAATTCTGATGATTATCGGCGTGAATTAGTTTTTTTCGTACAATTGAAATACATACTTGTGTGGGAGGGAAAATCAGCGTATTATCAAATTATTTATCAAATCAAATTATAGTTTGTTGCGTTCGAGTGAACTCTAATCCGTGTTTGTCTGTGTGCCTTCGCAGCTGTGAGTGTGGGGAGCTCTAAGCGCCGGTGCACACGTGTGTTTTTTGGACGCGCGGCGACGCTGCGGTGACGCAGCCAATCAATGCACACGTGCGTTTTATTAACGCGCGTTGACACTGCGATGCCGCTTCGGTGACGTATGTGCGCGTTCGGTTCCCTATACCTCGTGTACAACAAATTATAGTTTGAAACCAATGAGACGATATTGCTTTTTTCGCCTACCTCGTGAACAAAAAATATATTTTAAAACCAATGCGACGAATTTTGGTACAATGATATACTAATTTAAGACGTACCAGGGGAAAATGTTACACATC
>JAHWFP010050023.1:0-15165 GCA_023313725.1 Lithobius niger | reverse complement strand
TGTCCTCTGACCTGGGCCAGATCTCTGCCAGCTTCAGCTACTCTTGGTTGGTACGTTTACGTTATTGGAGGACTTCAAACTGATCTTCGAGGGACGAGTAAGGTTGAAAGATATAACGTGTTCTCCGAGACATGGGAGACCAGAACTCCTCTTCCGTACGCTGCCGGCAACATAGCTGTTATAGTCGTAGACATTCGTCTCTACTGCTTTGGAGGATGCAGAAGAACAGAAAACTGCGAGTATAAGTAAGTGATTGTGTTATTTAGACGGTGAATTGGCCTAAGCAAGGTACACAGTGGTAACACTAGATGAACTTTCTGGGCTGGGGGGGGGGGAGAGCAGACCCGGAAAAATTTTTGAACAGATGTTGAGTAAAAAACAAAACCAACAAAATAGACGGTTTTGCCCCCCCGCCCCCCCCCCCCCCACAAAAAAAACTGACTACTACCCTCTCTGCCAGTCTAGGACACATTTTTAGTTTGAGCTAGAATGGGGTAGGCAGGTATGGGAAAGTGTTGGATGGTTGGGAGGAGCATTGCCCATTCGGCACGACCATCTATATTGTTGCCACTACAGATGCATCATCATCAGATGGCATCACTGGTTTAAATTGGCATAATTGTGATTCATTCCCTGCGCAGAGCACGTTCCGTAAAAAAAGAGGACAAGAAATACCTACATACTAACAGAGCAATACCTACATAATAACTGGTTTGATAGAGCAATATCCACCCAGTAACTCATGGCCGAGCAATATCCAACCAGAACTGGCTTGACCGAGCAGCGCCAACCCAGTAATTGCCATGACCGAGCAACATTCACCCGGTACCTGGCATGACAAGAGGAATATCCATCCAGTAAATGGCATGATCGCAACAACAATATCCAGCCAGTAACTGGCATGACCAAGCAACATCCACCCAATAATTGGCTTAACCGAACAACATCCACCCAGTAAGTGGCTTGCCCGAGCAACATCCACCCAGTAAGTGGCATGACCAAGCAATATCCATCCATCCAGTAACTGGCATAACTGAACAATACCTACCAAGTAACTGGCATGATCGAGCCATATCCACTCAGTAATTTGTAAGGGTGCAGATACGTGACACAAAACTCATTTAAGAGATGGCACTTATTTTGGTTTACCGAATCCAAACGAAATAGCCAAGAATGAGAGTTTAGGAGCCATAAAAACAATGGCACTTTGAGTAGAAAATCTTTATTACTGTCATGGAATAATACGACTGCACGCATTTCGACGAAGCCATTTCATAGACAGTTCTCCACATGGCTTGGGCGATGGATGTTACCAAGGTGACGACTATTTAGCCACTACAACTAAGTCAACTGTCTTACAGCAAGCAAGATTTTGTTGCTTAAGGCTGACCGCGCACCAACTGCGATATTTGGTCTCACAACAGAACATTTAATTGCAACCTGTCTCACCTCACTACAGCGTCTCCACAACCATAACAGTGAGCTGAGCGCCACACAACGGTTGCAACGTTGTCGCAAGACGTCTCTAGGTGCCTCACGACAAGACGAAGCACCTTTCATTTTGTCTCGCGACCAAGCGTGTTGAGACAGTTTAATCTACGCATGCACCACCCTCAAATCCCGGGGTTTGTGTCATGTTTTTTTTCTTTTGGGAAGTTTTTTTTTGGGGGGGGGGGCGGCGGGTGGCGGAATGTTGAATATATTTTTCCGTCATGATTTGAGAATTTTACATGTTCACTGCTTCAAGATGTGAATATTAAAAACGTGCCCTGATCAATGGTCTGGACTGCGATTTTGCTATGCAAATTAAAGTAAAAACAAAATATTATTTTATAGAACGAAATAAGGCTGCCGCAGATGAAACTGTCTCAATGCGATTGGTCGCGAGACGCAAATGAAAGGAGCTTCGCTCTGTCATCGTGTATCGCCTAGAAACGTCTCACGGCAATGTTGCAGCCGGTGTGTGGCACTCGGCTCATTGGTAAGGTTGTGGAGATGTCTGCAGCACGTGAATGGGGGGCCACACACCGAAAGCGACAGTTGGTCTCACGACAGGACATTTTGTCATAACCTGTCTCAGCTTGCTGCAGACGTCTCCAAAACCATAGCAATGAGCTGAGCCCCACACACCGGATGCGACGTTGTCGCGACACGTCTATAGACGTTTTTAGGGATCTCATGACGGCAAAGCGAAGCTCCTAGTTTCGTCTGGTGGGGTCTCTCCACCAAATGCGACGTCTCGCGACGTTTTGTCTTGCAACGTCACGTCGCGATACAATTGACTAATTTGATGTGCGGCCACCCTAAGACAGGTTGTGACAAAGTGTTCTGTCGCGAGACCAAATATCGCATTTGGTGTACGGCCAGCCAGTGTGCTGCCATAGACCTACTCTTGGTTTACACTTATTTTTATTTAAAATTAATTCCTCTGAGCCTTATGTCATTTGAAGCAAACTAAATTTTCGAATTACGAGCGTGCTCAAGTTTGAACCTTACTACACGTTTAGAAGAAAGAAGTCTAGTAAGGGAAAAGGAAAACTTGAAGGATTCGATCCAGGAAACCTCTGATCATAGCAGAAGGGGGGGGGGGGGGCGCCGAGATAACTTCCAAATAGGTCAGAATAGATTCCATAACCGAAAGAGGATGGTGGTCTCTCGCAGTACCCTGACCAGCATTGAACAGGTGGAGACGTTGCCATGGTCTCCTCTCCAGTTACCGACCAGCTCAATTTCTTTTAGGCACCTCTACCACAATGACTAGGTAATCTGCTTGGTAGTGCCACACAGTCTTTAACATTCGTTGTACTCTTTCTGACTGAGATGGTGGTGGTTTCCATTGATAGGTGAATTATTCATGGGGCTGGAAAAAATAACATACATAAAAAAAATTCTCTCTCGCTCCTCACCCTATCTATGCTTCAAAGGTTTGCCACATGAGCCCATTTGAAGCATTTAGTTATTTTTATAACTGCTGTTGATACCAATGCCAGAACAGTTACAATAGCGAAGTGCCCACTTATAGCCTTCATGGTTATTATCGCAGCTAGGCCTGTCTGTTCCAGTAGATACAGTCGAACTCCTATTATGGAGGTACGTTCGAAATAAAAACTGCGAAATTATACTCTAGAAAGAGCAAATAATCCACACTGATTTGTGATTGGTATAATACGCTGAATATTATCTTTAGGCTATGTATCAGGCGTATCAATAAGGCGTCAGAATTTAAACTGGAAAAAAATGGTTGCTTTTGCTACTCAGTTGTCTGTGGTTATGCATGGTTTTATGGGTAATGGTAATGAAGCTGTGGATGTAAACGAGAAGGGCAAGTGTCGGTTCCATACTCATTTTTCTACTCCATTGACTGAAAAAGCCATGTGTAGTCTTGCTTCGAAAATCGGAATTCAATATGCACAACATGCGCAATCTTTTGCAAGTTTATTCTTAGACAGTACAGCAAATTTTCGGTAATCCAAAGTCTTGTTACGGCAGTTTGACTTCTTCGGCTAAAATCAACACTTTTTCTTTATTCGTTGTTTTTGCTGCATCATTGTGTTGGAGATTCAAATCGGGTGTTCGTAACCTCTGATAGTAAGCAGGCACGCTCATTCCCCGTTGGAGCTGGAGAGCATGACTTTTTGGCACGATGTTATGTAATTCGGGGTATGAAGGCGGTTGCATGTTTATTAAGGTTTCTCCTGCATTTTTGTGGTGTTGACTGGAAATGAGTCCAATTGCGCTCTGGTGGTTATCACGAGTAGAATTTCAGACGAGGAGGGTTTTATTCCAATTTATATCGTGTTTTATGTTCATGTGGAGGAATGCAATGCTATTTTCTCTACATTTTCCCTGGTTTCAGCCACGAGTTGTTTAACCCGGGTCCGAATTTCCTTCCTTGTCTCTCCTATGTAAACACGAAGCATCGCATACTCCGCATGGCGCTAGGTAGATTCCTTTATTGGTGTTCGGAAGAGATTCACAAATCATCTGCTCAGATATTGGTTCTTTTTCATGTGCTTTTGAGTTCAGAGCGGTGTTATGTTCTGTTGAATCACAGGTTTGATTCCTTTGCTATTCTCGAGAAACGTCTGGAATGAGTGTGTACACAATAGTCTCTGAATTGTTTCGCTCAGCCCCGGATATGCACGATACCTATTCGTTGGCCTTGTCTCTCCTGTTATTCGCCGTCTGGCTTAGTTTATCTATCTCGCTTACTTAACTCTAGTGCTTGCTTTATCAACAAACTCAAGACTGAAAGGATAGCCCAGTTCGATGAAGCGTGCCTTCTTGAAGATGGAGGGGCAAACTGTGTTGCAGTCCAAAGACAACAGGCAATGATTTTAACTGATTTTATTTATCGGGTTTTTCTCTGTGGAGAATACCGGTTTTTTTTAATCCAGGCACTTCCTGCCGTGAATGATGTAGGCCTGTCCGTTACGAGTGAGTACAGTGAGTAAATGAAAGAAATGATGAATATATTTAGTTTAATGAAAATCTGTATGTGATTCAAGTTGTTACATTCCTGACAACTGGCACAATCGTGCATGCATGCTTCTATTTGGATGATAGAAACCTGCTCATTCAAGCAAAGCAATAAAAAGACAGGAGACACCTGTTCATTCCAGCAAAACAAAAAAAAAGTCACAGGCCATACTGAACGCTGCTTGAAACAGAAGACTGCAGGACAGTCAGCAACAAAATGATGCAAAGAGTCCTGCAGTACGTCCTGCCATACCAGTAGTAAAACTAAATGAATGGCCCAAGTAATTGCATAAATTAAGCTTAAGTTGCTTAGACTATTCCTGGCAGGATTTTGCAGCATCCATATTAATCTTCTGGCAGGATTTTGTAGCATCCATATTAATCTTCTGGTAACATTATTGAAGTTAGGTCAATAAATAAAGCCATAGTTTCAGTCACCCTCACAATATGTTTTCCCCCATCTTGGGAAGTTAATGAGGTCTATTTCGAATGTTTCATCCATGACGATTTTGTAATGTCGTAGCATCCTTTTCACACCAACAGACGACATCTAGAGCATGCCACAAAGTAGAAGTTAAAAAACACAGCCGAAGTCCCAAATTGTACCGCAAACGTTGTGAGGGTTCCCTGGAAACCCCAAACAACGTGAAGAAGCACAGTCCAGCAATCAGATAGATTGACTGCCAGCCAACTGAATGCCAGATCGAATCCCGCAACCGACGAAAATACATATATGAGACGATGTGTTTCTTTTCCTTGCAGTGCAGCAGCTGCAGAAGTTTGCTAAATGCCAGCCCACGCAAACGTCACTATAGTGCTAGATGACCAGACTCCCTGAGGGCTTAGTGTGCAGAGAGCTATCAAACGGACCACCAACAAAAAATGGACGCTGCCATCTCTGTGCGATTGCCGTAATCATTGAAGGCGCTGAAAGGTGTTTTCATGGAAGTTTTATTGGCAATCGAAATGAATAATATAATTTTATGGTTGTGTATTTATTACTTAACCTGCCTGCAGCTTTGTGGTTTCAGTTAAAACCGCCGTATCTATGAAAAAAAACAAAAAACACGGCCATATTTGCTGTGGAGGATCAATTTTTTTATCGATGGGCCGCAACCATCTTGTTTCCGCAGTAGAGCTAGCACCTTTTTTGTCGCTGCATGGCTGCATTTAGCACTGCACGAAACAAGAAAATGAGACGTGTGTGATACATGCAGTATTGTCAATTGCAGCTAAATTGTAGGGAAAAGAAACATATTTAGTGAACTGCTTTAGCACTGTGAGAAAACGAAACGAACGGGAACTTTAAAAAAATGGTTCTTTGAGAAAATTCGTCTACTGATGCGAAAGAATAAGGTGGAAGGCAGTCTTAAGAATGGGACTCCAGCAAGCCAGCTAACTCCAAAAAAAGACAATCTGATTTGGGACCACTAGACGATGATTTGTTCCAGCATTGGTTTAAGAGCGAGTTTCAGTTGTTGTGGTTTTCCGTTTTAAACAACTTCTCTTGCAAAATTCTTGAACACTGCTTGACACAGAAGACTGCAGGACAGTCGGCAAGATGATACAAAGCGTCCTACAGTAGGTCCTACCAGATCAGTAGTAAAACTAAATTTATGGCCCAAGTAATAACGCTTAAGCTAATTAAGCTTAAGTTTCTTAGACTATTCCTGGCAGGATTTTGTAGCATGCATATTTATCTACTGGTAATATTATTGCAGCAACACAGTCGCTTTTTAACTAGGTCATCTTAATGTATTGCTAATTAACACTGCTTATAGTCATCATAAATAAATATATAAATATACCATAAACATACTATAAATACACATATGTGATCGGTAGCTTTCTTAGTCATATGAATTGCTGTATACAATATGATAAATAAAGCTGATTTCTAATAACTCTTTCCCTCAAATTTTAGTCGCTGTATGGAATGGATTAACGAGGTCTGCTACTACGACCACGAAGTGAACCAGTGGACCATGTTGGGCAACATCACCAATGGATTATCCAATGGTGCCTTAGTATTGTGTTTTGCTGCAGGGAAGGTTTATGTCTCCAAGTAAGAAAAGATTTGTTCTGTGTGTATTTTACATGGAAATGCGATAATTCGTACTGATTTTTAACATGCCCATCCTTGAACTTATCCATGAACAATAAATGCAGATGCAAGCCCATTCCCGTTGCCTTTTGGACTTAAACGTCAGATTAACTCAGCGGGACCCACGGCCTTTAAGACCAAAGGCCCAAAGTCCAACCGTTGAGCCCCCCTGACCCGGCCGGTGCTGCCTATGGACGTTTCCTTTTTTACAAAAAAACGTGAAATAAAAAAAAAAGGCCGTGTCAGTAAGCTGAGCGATAGGACATCGGCCTTTGATCCCAAAGGCCGAGGGTTCAATTCCCGCTCAGGCAGTCTGATATTTAAGTCCAAAAGGCAACGTAAATAGGTTTGCATCTATATTTATTTATCACTTTTTGAGCCATTTGGCTTTCCGTCCAGTTTATCATCCATGAACATTAGACTTTAAGCTGTAGAACAATCAAAAGAAAATTACGTACTCATTTGTGCACATTATATGATTATACACTGAGTTTAGAGATATTAATAATAACAAGAGTTTATAGGGTTGGGGAGGAGCATTTGTGACTCTAAACAGTCCCTTTTGAAACGTGTTAAGATTCATTCATATTAGTTCCATCCGAGTTTTTCAGAGGGCGCCACACGTTTCATCTGGTAATTTTTGCTCGTTTAGTTTAGTTTCGTTTAGTTTAATTTTAGCAGGGGTGCTGCCGGGAGTACTAGCTTTTTTTCACATTCCCACTTTTTATTTTTTTCACATTTTTCACTTACCCGCTTTTCAGTTTTTTCACATTTTTCACATACCTGTTTTTTTTTTTAATTTTTCACATTTTTCACGTACCTACTTTCATTTTCGTATCACTATTTCTTCGTTTTCATATATCACCTGTTTCACATTTCTTTAATAAAAATATTCGTTTCCAATAACCATTGTGTTTTCTCTGTATAATTTCACTCAAGAGAGCGAAAGCGACTCCACCCGTAAACCAACCAATTTTCTTTTGTGTGTTCTACCACAGGCATGTCTGCGTAATTCTGGGCCCAAAATTAGGGCGGACAATTTGATTGTTTTTACTTCGTTTGTGCATTTTGCCTTTTTTTCACACCAACTCTCGTATTTTTCACATTTTTTCACATATTATTTTACCACAGGCTAATTTTCACATTTTTCACATTTTTTCACACCGGCAGTATCCCTGTTTTAGGCTGAAAACTGAGTAGAAATTCCCACATAAAACTCATGGCGCCCTCTGTAAACTTAGACGGAATAAGTCTTAAGACGTTTCAAAAGGAGTCTCAGTCACAAATTCTCTTCCCCAGCCCTATAAATTCGTGATAATAATAACACGACATTTAGATTGTGTGGAATTTAAATGTGAGCTCACTTTAAAGCATGTTAAGTCAGTGAAGCAAAATGTCTGTATCAAAAACGGGTCTTGATTTCATAGTCTTAACTATACAAAATGTTGTCGAGCTTGACCGTTTCATGAATTGAATTATATAAATCATTTGGCTAGCTGAAAGTAAGTATTTGGATTATTTGATAAGCTCGATTCAATAGCTTTTATTTTCCGTAGGTCTATCAAACCTGAGGCCATTTGGTCGCTGGACTTGACAACTCGACGATGGAAGTACCATTGTGGGTCTGCCGATAACAACACAATTCAAAGAATGCTTGCTCTAGTACCATTAGAAGACAACATCTGGGCAATCGAATGTGCTGGGAAAATGTTTCTCTATGATGTCACCACGCAGTCCTGGGCTCATGAATGTCCATTTACCCATTCAATCCCGTGTCCTGTTTATGCTGTCATTGCCGATTGTGACGAATAGTGAGTTAATACTTACAGGACTTATAACCGATTGTAGGAAATGAACCTGACGAAAGTCGATTATAACAACTAATGAAACACAAGTTTTGTCCGGCAAACTTGCAACGGTGTGCCACTATGGTAAACTTTACAGGCTGCATGGGAAAAACTGTTAAAAATGCATAATCTTCAAATTGTTAAATGTTTTCCCCTACATTTTGATTACTAAGTTAGAATTTTCTCTTGAAACCCCAATTCGTTACATAAACAACGTAAACGTGAACATGAAAATTTTAGAGTAATGACTTGTGGTAGTATGCTAATGCTGTTCCGACGCGATTCTATACAATTATCCGTTTGATGCAATGTTACAAATTTGCCAGCCAGATCGATTTTCATAAAAATAACCGTTGCGATATTAACAAATTGGTAGTGGGATTTACTATCAATTGCTGCATATAACCACAGATTTTAACGAGATTAAAAAAAAATTTCGACAAGAATTGTGACAAAATTAAGACTGATGCAGATCTTACAGACCAACAAGATGTCACAGTTGTAATGAATATCTCAACATACTGGCAATTGCAGCAAATAATGATGACAATGGTAGATTTATTAATTAACAAGAATCAACTTGAAAGGGAAATGTAAAATGCTTCTAATAAAATGTTGATTCAAATGACATGTATGACTGTGACAATCGCCCTGATGCACATACATTTCCACAAATAACCAGACTGATTTGTACTAGTATAGCATCATAAACGTATTGTGAAACTATTATTACGAAACTATTATGATTGGGAATCGAAATGTATCAATAGAATTTTAGAATGGTTTGAATTTTATTGAAACTTTTGTATATTCTGTTACAAGTAAGACAAAACTGAAGCGAAAAAATTCACACATTGGTATTCGTAAGGTGTGGCATAATCGTTGGCTATTTACTCACAAATATACTGCAAATTTGGAAAATAAATATTTAATACAAATAAGCAATAATGATTTCTGCCTTTCGTCATATTATCCTCGTTAGATGGCATTTCCTAAAGAGAAACCGACCATAATGAATCGGACACAACCAACTGATCGGATTTATCTGGATGAGCTGAATGCATTCGTTAACGGAGAAGTAGCTTATTAAGTATGAAACCATCAGATAGAATTTATAGCTGAATGAATAACTTAAAAAAGCAGTACCTTTTGCCCATTAATGCATGCGTGTACTTCCAAGGTGCTTGTTTTGAGAGCGGACTGCAGCAAAACCACCGATTTGCTTCACCCTCATTTCATCAGCACCGATGTCTTTAACCATGCAAGTTTCCCATGGCAAACCTGCAAGTTTGCCATGCTTCTGTAGTCCCCATACACCATTTCAGTATTTGTACCGACTTGCTCGTTTATTTATTCTTCCCATAATTTTGAGATAAGTCAGTCACGTTCGTCTGATTTTATCATGTCCAATATTCAAAAGGGGGTGAAAGAGACCATTAATTTTTCTCTATTAAAAGAGTGATGTCTCAGACATAACGGCTGCTGTGAAGTAGCAGCATTGCTGTTGTGGTGCTCGGCCCGTGAGAGTCCTTTCCCAATGGCACCAGCACAAACGAGGTTTTGACTCAGCGTACGGCACCCTCGCATACTCTGATCCATGCTACAGCCTGAAGGAATCAAAATGCATACTTTTTGTGGTTGAACCAATTTAATGCCTATAGGTTATGGAACAAACTTTAGCTACCATTAGTCTTACAACTATTCTGTCCAACATTTGGAAAGCACGTCTGAACACGGTTCAGAATACTTACGCAAGTTTGACTGTGCAAGTCGGTTGATCACGCAGACATCACAGGTTGGTCCCACAGATTACATTCTTCGGCTATTAGTATCTCGCGACTACACTATAGGAATTCGCCATACTAAATCACTTAGCTTAACATAGGGTTGAGACTGCGTCTCTTTCTACTGAAACACGAACATAGAATAATCAATAACTCATTTGCTCAGAATTACCCGCAGTTGGCTGGATCACACTCAGTGGATTACGACATCTCGTGCAAAAGCTCTCCTCCACTCGCAATGTTTGTTTGCAATCGATCTTTATGCTTATTCATGCCATCAATGGCTAGGAATGCAGATCTGCAACAATCTTACCTACAAAATCGAAGCCAAACGAGAATTCTATCCTTGGTTCACTCTGGCAACATAAAGTATCAACTAAGCAAAGATGACAACTTAACCAGTTAGAAGGTAGACTTGATCGAAACATTTTGGAGAAAAAAAGAATTAAAAATAAAAACGGCTAACCTTAATTAAAGGGGAGCTACTCTTGTAAGCTGAAATGTAAAGTTGGGTGTTACATCTTATGTGCGTGACATCTCTAGAAATCTACGCATTAAATTTCCTGGAAAGCAAAGTTGGGTTAGCTGTCGCATATTCACCACATTTAGTGGAATGATACCCACAATGGTAATACAAAAATCAAAACGTATATTGCATGTAAAAAACTCGTAACTACTTGTATCTAATTGAGTGAGATTGTGTCCTTAAAACGCCACTTTCTTCTCGATCTTGTCTCTCCTTCTCACTGATGAATGGCGAAATATTATGATGTTAAAAATGTGACACTTTGGTCATTTCCATTACCAAGTTTTTAAAAAATATTATCTTAAGTTCTGTCTACCAATTGATGGGTTTGGCTAAAATGGTTGAAGTCAAAAGATGGAAGATATAAACTTTAGGAATTTATTTCCATCAAAGCAACAACGTAACATCTTTTAAGTTAAAATTCAAATATTCTAGTTACAATATTATAAAAAGCTCAAACTGACAACGAAGAAGTAAAGCTTCAGAGCAGATGCTTCTTATTTTACAGGTGGAGGTTGCTAAGCAATCCTATTCAATTGTTTCCTTTTGGATACAGTGTCTAGAACCATCTAGATCTTTCCGGATTGGGAAGTCCTTCACTGCCCATGTGAAGTCAGACTTCCTTCCTGGCTATGTTTGACACGTGGTCACTAATGATTTCAGATAAGTCTATATTCATAACATCTAGAAATCCTAATAATACCTTTAAAGCACAGATTGATAAAGCCCCTCCCCTAGAATAGTAAATGTGTGGGGAGGCGAGTGAATTTTTCCAGACCCGCATTTGCATGCATATCTCCCTGCACAAAATCATACCCAGAAAGTAGGGCTGACCCCAATGTTGTTATCTGCACAAAGTTAACGATCCTTTTTAGAGGCTATAGCACGAGTCGTTAATGCGAAAATGTTTTCTTCGAAATTTCAAGTTTGTGTTTTCAACAACAACAAAACTCTTGAAAGCTTAATATCGAGCCAAGCAGCAACTGTTCACACTTAACAGTATCTGGGAGATTGAAACTTATCACGACAAATGAATGAATTTTCTTGCTAACTGACTTTATTAGGTGATAACATTATTTACAGTTTTGTTGCGTCTTCGAAAGATGTAAATGTTGCACAGCGCAGTTTGTATTGCCACATCAGTTACTTATTTTGGCTCTGATATATCGAGTGTCCCCAGCAGCGCCACACGGACCATCTTGAAACTGGCTACCTCCAGGCATTATCTCCAGGTTGATATAACCTTCCAGTTCAACAGATTGCCAAAGCTTTTGGCCTCCATTACGCAAAGTGGTTTCGTCAATTAGCACAAACGAGGTACGATCGGAATTTTCTACACCCAGCACTTTTAGATTTTTGTTACATGCCAGTTGTTGAATAAAATCATTCCACAATTCCTTAGGCACTCCTGGAAATGATCTGAGAGCAATTCTTACTTCTTGGACGTTCACAGTTTCCAGTAATTTACACAACTGTTCTAGCAAATAGACCTTTTCCATTTGTAGTTCACACCTCAAGCGGTGAACTTTGATATTCTTTAAATTCCCTTTGCTCGTTTCTCGCACAAGCATTGGAAGAAACCTGAAGCAGCAGAAGGCACTGAAGTCAAACGACAGAACTTCAGATGGAATGGATAGCAGGAGTGTCACTAACTCTGTCCAGTTTTCTTCTTTTATTGTCGAAGCTTCGCCATTTCCCAGTAACTTGCAACACAGATTAAAACATTGAATGTTTTTGCTTTTCAGTCTGTAGATGAAATTGGAGCTTTCCGTAATAACAAGATCGATATTTGGAACCACCATGTTGTCTGGGAGAAGAGCAGAAGAATTCACATCCCATTTGACAGTTTGGATGAGTTTCTCTTTGATTCCGAAGCCCAGAATTTGTTGGTGCACTTGGTGATTACAAAAACTTGGATTTTGCTCACTGTTAATGGTCCATTCTGGTTTAAAGAAGGGGACCAATGAAGTCAGCTTAGCATCTGTCCATTCTAATTCTGACAACATAGGTTCGTAATGAGAATCAAACCAGTACTTGTAACGACTTTGAAATGGCTCCAGGGCTGCAAAAAGAGCATCGGTCTGGTTTTCCATTAGTCCACTTAAAAAGGTGAAAAGTGGGGATTCCGCTTCGATAGAATGATCCGGAAAAAATTCGGTGAGTGCATTAATGTTATTCCTGAATTCATCAATTTCACCGTCATTCCACAGGAGATACAAATAATAGGCACCAGCAAATTCCATCAAAGTTCTGTGTATGGGTTCATACCATTCTCTTTGTTTTATGCCATCAAGTGAATCTCTGTGAGTGAAAAATCCAAGTCGAAGGATTCGGGAATCCCCTTCATCAAAATAGCGGAGGATCTGGTTTGTTGAAAATGTCAGCTCTCTTCTCATAACAGAATTCAGGGCCAATTTACTAAATCTTCTCATTAGATCAATATAGAAAGGAGCTGCTTCTCTGTCATAGTTGAACAGGTCAACTGTATCTCTGAAGTCTTTTAGGCCTCTCTGAACGACGAAGTTAAAAAGGTTTTTGTAAAGCTCAGTTTTATTTTCTGGAGAAGCAAGACCTGTTTCGAGTGAGAGAATAGCAACCAGCAGCAAGAAGAGAGGACATTCAAATAACTTACGGTCATACCGCTTAGACAGCTCGGCATTCAGATTGCCTACTTGAACTTCTGTAAATTTATTTTTGAGGTGTTTGTAAAGAAACTCACTTTGTTGGTCTTTTTGTAGCCCTTTAACAACAATCCGTTGCTGAAAAGAATTGGTGAAAAAAGTAGAATGGTTAATATCTCCACGTGGGTTTGCTTCTGAATCATGCCTAGGTAACTCATCAGGTCTATAAGAGCCAGGTCTTGCTGTAACAATAACAGTTGCTTCTGAGAGAAGCTGCCCAGTTAGAATTGGTTTAAGCAGACGATGTTTTCCTTCAGGTAATTCGTCGTATCCATCTAAAACCAGTAAAGTCTGCCTTGCTTTTCGCATAATCAATTCTGTTATTTCTTCATCTTTTAATTCGGCCCAGGAAATGCGAACAGCATCGGTGAGTTGTTCCTCGAAGCTGTTGTGTGTAAAATTGCGTAAATGAATGAGAACTGCCAATTCAAACCGTTTGGCGTATTCTTCTGTTCCAGTGGCCCAATCTTGACACAACTTTAATGCCAATGTACTTTTCCCGTAACCAGGTGGGCCTTCCACAAGAATTCTAGTCCCAGAAGAGTCACTTCCATCAAAAATATCTTTGAGTTCGATGATGTGTTCTGGAATAATTGCTTCTCCCAGTGTTCCACATGGCGACATCGTAAGTTTAACGTAGAACGTGCTAAGTTTTATTATGTACTCGGGCATCCAAGGAAGACTAGGCATTAGAGCTCTGTCATATCGTGACTGCAGCATCTTTTTCATTGCATGGAAGATTTCTGAAAAAAAGGGAAATAATGGTTCCTATTGCTCATTGCAAATGCATAGTGTGTGATACTACGAGAAACAAATTAGATAAAAAAAACACACTTACTTAAAAACTTTTCTGATGGAGGTTTTTCATTATTTATATTGCTGATGGTAAAGCTGACTGGTCCATTGCATGTCACCACTTCGGCATTTATTCCAGTGCTGTCGCTTATTGTTGTGTGACTGACTTCTGTGAAATAAAGATGACAATTTCATCTAATTTAATTGTTAGTGAAAACTGTTTTCTGTGCAAATGTGTTTTCCATCAGAACCATCAGCTTCATCATAGGTTTGGCAGTGATAGCTGAAAGAGCTTGTTGAAATTAACTTCATAAAGTTGTGTTAATTAAAACTAACCCCAACTTTTCATAGACCTACATTCATTTTGGTCGAAAATGATTATCGATCATATGTTTAATAGGTCAACCATATCTATTTAACGATTTTATTATTATTAAAAGTAGTTTCCGATGTCTATTCTCCAAACAAATTGGACAAGGTGCACATCAGTATGAAAAGAAGAAATTTTATAGTATTCCATAATGTAGGCTTATCGATAAAATTTGGATAAAATTGAATAATTTGTACTACAACAATACTTTATGAAGAGTCAAAATTGTCCAGTCTTTGGGTATTTTGTCTTGGCCCTGCATAAACTTTGAATGTTACAATCATGAATGGATGAGGTCCGTTTTCAGATCATATTTAAATCTTTATTAGATGAAGAAAAAGAGCATAGAACTCTCCTTATATTCCTGTCTCACACAGACTGCAGCTGAGGCTTATTGCATGATCGTTTCCAGTCCACAGTTTCGGAGATTAGCTCTCATAAAACGTAATTGTTAATGATTTACTAAAGTCTTATTTTTTTTATATTTTTTTTTTTTTTTACAAATAACACACTTTGAATTATTAAATGTAAAATCAGCATTAGTACATTGGTTAATAAAGTGATTCGAGAGGTTCGTCC